>JASDQU010735832.1:147829-158997 GCA_032191745.1 Picea mariana | reverse complement strand
GAATATAATATATGTTGGTTTTCCCAGTTTGGATTTCCAGGTGAAAAATCTCTGTGTAATGTTTGTATTTGCCATTGTATCTTTTCTGTTCTTTTCTGAATATCAGTTTGCAGTAGGTATTGTACAAGGTTAGAATTTACAAGTATGCCTCCTACAATCGATTCAAATCCAATTGGAATTGTGGTAAGGAATTTTCCAATTTGCTATAAATAATATGTATACTTCTTTTAAACATTGTTTTATATTATTTAAATAATTTATTTGTTTCTTAATGAATACTTGCAGGATAAAGTTCTTGGTTTAAAGTTTCCTGGATCACCAACTTCTATCCTAGAGGGCAATGATCATTTATCAGATGATACATCTAACAAAAATATGTGCACATATACCAGCTCTGAATATGAGGATTTGATGAAAACAAGTAACAGAACAAGAACCACTTTAAAGATGCATAATTTGCTTAAAGACAAGGGGAAGGTGGACTACATACACTATGAGAATGAATTTGATGGAGATGATGGCTTGCCCCTGAGTTTGAGATCAATTTACAAAGAGACATTTGATCGTCGATTATATTGTGCTTGGCCCAATGATCAACAACTTCCTAGAGTGTATGAGGTGTTTCATTTTTGGGGATACATCTACATGATACGACCCTCTAATATTCATGAAGCAAATCTAGGCCTCTTTATCTTCCAAAATTTCCATGTGGGATCTAAAAATAGCAACAATTCACAACAAACCACTAGGAGATTAATGCCATATTATGGTCCATCATATTACAGTGGTGAATGGAAAAGGCTAGCAGACTATAAGCCTAGTATGTCAGCGTAAGGTCTAAATTCAAATATGTATACACATCGTCTCCAATTGGAAAGTGGAAAAGAAATTAATAAAGGTCATCTTATGTATATATATGGATGTGCATACACACACAAAAATATTTCAGGTTTTATAAATAGTAGTAAGGGAAAGGACCCTAATGTAAGACCAAATTGTCAATTTGTTGAAGTTATAAATGCTAAATAAGGATATATGGAAAGAGAGGTTGATAAATTGATAATGGTTGAGGCTATTATGGACCTTACCATTGGGGATGAGTTATTAATTAATTACCCCTTCTTAAAACACACTATTGCACGAAAGAAAGGGAAGAACTAGGTCTCCCTAAGGATGTTCATAAGGGCATAAAACCAAAGAATAATCAATGTGTGGATTGACATTTTATACACTATGTTGTCAAAATTGTGTTTTATTTTAAATTATTGTATAAAAGTAGTATATAAAATAATATTCCGCTATTCAATTGATGTAAATATGTTCATACATTCTATATTCTTATTGGTTAATACAATTTATTTGATTATATTTCTTTGAAATTGATACAATTATGATTTATCCAATTGTTGCCAAACATTAAATCATGCTTGTGTATGTTGATAGGTAGAAGACATTGATGATCCACCTACTAATACCCAATATCAAACTGGGTTATTGAGATTCATACTACACTAATCTTGTCTCGGAAGTACTTAAACTTCACACCATATCACGAATGTAGTGATACTAGATCTCTATGTGCTTTGATTTATCATGGAACACTGGGTCCTTCATCATCTTTATAAAACTCTAGTTATCACGTAGAATCACAGTGGATTCCATCTCCAGATCGAACAAACCTTTCAACAACTTTCAAATCCATATGGCTTCACAACTAGCGGAACATGTTGCAATGTATTTCACTTTTGTTGTGCTGAGATAAATACTTGATTGCTTCCTACTTTTCCATGAAGTCATGGTGGACCCCAAACTGAAACAACATCCTGAAGTGCTCTTCCTGTCAAAGGCACTTCCAGCCCAATTTGAATTAGTATAACCATATAGTCTGAAGTCATGATCTCTAGTATAACATATATCATAATCCAACCTACCCTTGAGGTATCTCATCACATGCTTTGCAGCTACAAGGTGAACACGTCTGGGATCCACCAGATATTGACTCAAGGTGTTCATAGCAAAGCATATATTTGACCTGGTATTCTTCAAATACATTAATGATCCAATAATCTATCTGTATAGAGTAGCATCAACCAACTCAGACAAAGTATCAACCAAGAGCTTCATATTCATTTCCATGGGTGTGTTCATGGATTTACATTCCAACATGTCAAATCTCTTCAGTATTTCAACTACACACTTCCCTCGGTTAAGGAAGATCTTCTCTGGGCTCTGCCAAACTTCAAGACCTAAGAAATAATGCATCGGGCCTAGGTATTTCATCTCAAACTCTTTAGCAAGCTTCTTCTTGCAATATGTGATTAGATTTTCTTCTCCAATCAAGAATAAATCATCAACATATAGTAGCAATATGATTGGCTCATCATTCATAACCTTGAAGTAAAGGTTAGAATCAACTTTAATCTTGGTAAATCTCAAGCTTGTCAGGAAACTATCAATTCTTCCATACCAAGCTCTAGGAGCTTGCTTCAACCCATACAAATCTTTCTTCAACTTGCAGACATAAGTCTTTCTATCTTCAACTTCAAACCCTTGTGGTTGTTCTATATACACTTCTTCTTCAATAACACCATTTAAGAAAGGTGTTTTCACATCCATTTGGTGTAACTTCCACTTCACTTTCGCTGCAAGAGCTATGATGGTTCTAATAGAAGTGTATTTGGCTACAAGAAAAAATGTTTCTTCATAGTCAATTCCTTCCTTTTGAGAAAAACCACGCACCACAAATCTTTCCTTATGCTTTTCAATACTTCCATCTGCTACATGTTTTATTTTGTATATCCACTTGGAAGATACCACATCTTTGTTTTTTGTTCTGGAAACTCTTTCCCATACATCATTCTTTATGATGGACTGATATTCTTTTGTCATGGCGTCTATCCATTATTTCTTTTGAAGATATTCTTCAAAGCAAGTAGGTTCTATGAGATCACACATCAAGGCCATATAGCTGGAGAATGGCTTAGTTTTCTTGCTTTGTCTCATGGTTCCTTCTGGGGCACCATACTTCTTCGCATATTGAATAAGTTCTCTTGCCCAAGCTGGATTTTTCTTGTGAGAGATTGTCATATGGGAAGGTTTCTTAGATTCTATCGTATCATGATCTTCTGGAATCTCATCATCAGGGGTAACTGTAACTTCCTTCATGGGTTCTGCAGCTCTGGGAGCTACAAGTTCTTCTTCAAGCTAGCATTTCCTTGATCTTTTGAGTGTTGCATCTTCATCAAAGGTTACATCTCCGCTGATCTCAATATGATGGTAACCTGGTATGTAAATTTTGAAGGACTTAGAGACCTCACAGTATCCAACAAATATTCCCTTCTTTTCTGAAGGATCCAACTTAGTTCTCTTTTCTTTTGGAATGTGTACAAATAATGTACAACCAAATATTTTTATATGGCTTAATTTTGGCTTCTTTTCGGTGAACATTTATTCAGTGGTTTTGAATCCAAGTGCACTATGGGATAATATTTTTTGGACATATAATGTTGTTCTTTCTTTTCTAGCCCACAAGTGCATTGGAAGATCTTGATTTTGAATCATAGTTTTTACTGATTCCATAATCCTTCTATTATTTCTTTCTGCTACACCATTTTGTTGAGGATTATACGGAGTGGTGAGATCCCTCTTAATCCTGACATCTCTACAAAATATTCCAAATTAATTTGAAGTGTACTCTCCTCCATTGTGTGATCTGAGTATCTTGATTTTTCTTTTGGAGAGGTTTTCTACCAATGCTTTGAATTCCTTGAACTTTTTAAGTACTTCATCTTTTGATTTCAAGAAATAAACCCAAGTCTTACAAGAGTAATCATCAATAAAAGATATATAGTATACATACCCTCTTAGAGAGGTTGATGGCATTGGATTGCATACATCTGAGTGGACAAGTTCCAAGATTTCTTTTGCTTTATTGTCTCTCTTTGGAAAAGGATTATTTATGTTCTTTCATTGTGCACATCCCTTGCATACACCTTCATGATCAACCTTTAATTCTGGTAAACCTATAACTACCTTTCTTACATATGGTAAGGCTTTGTAGTTGATGTGAGCTAGTCTTTTATCCCAAAGTTCACAAGGAATTTCAGTAGAGTGAGTCAAGGCTACATCTGATTGATCTTTTAACTTGTACAACCCACCTTCTTCTGTTCTAATAACAACTACATCTTCTATAGTTTTTCCTTTAGGCCACATAAGAACTTCATCATCTATTAATGCAACCCTAAAACATTTCTTATCTAGAGTTGAGATAGAAAGTAAGTTCTTTTTCAAACTTGGTACATAAAGTACATCCTTCATTCTCATCATATTTCCTGAATCAAGTTTGTAGGTGGATTCTCCCATTCCTTTGATAGAGTACTGATAATCATCTCCAAGTGAAACTTTCTGGTGGAAGTCCTTTTCTGTAAGGCTAGAAAGAATGTCTTCTTAACCTATCATGTGCTTAGAGGCACCACTATATATGAGCCAAGTATCCTCTCCAGGTGTCACAGATCCTGAGAGGGATGAAAACAAAATATAATCTTGAATCTCTTCTTTTGTCAACTTCTTGGGTGGCTCATCATCTTCAGTTGCATGGGCATGATGTCTTTTTTTATTTCTCTTATTGTATTCTTCCCTTCTGGTAGGACCATTCTTATCAATGCATCCCATGTTATCACAATGATAACATTGATAAGAGGAGAAATATTTTCCCTTTCTTTGACCCTTATGATATTTCTGAAATGTCTTTGGAGGGAGAGATTCTTTATGAAAATGGGTCTCCTTCTGAAAATGAGACTTATTTTTTTCTCCTTTAGCATGAGCAGTTAGGTCTTGATCTTCATCTCTTAATACGATGAATTCTTGGTTGGCTACTCTTTCTTCTTCTTGAACACATTCTTCCCATAAATTGCCAAATTGGAGTTTCTCTTTTCTTGCACAAATAGTTTGGATGAAGGCATCCCAGGGTCTTGTGGGACCATTAAGAGTTGTCATTATAAGTTCATATTCATCTAAGTTGTATCCAATTGCCTATAACTCTTCCTTGAATTGAGAAACCCTAGAGAAATAGTCTTGAATTGTTTCTCCTTTCTGTATCTTTGTATTCTTGAGTTGGGTTATCAAGTTCATCTTTTAGTTGATGTTCTTTCCTTCATACATTATGGTTAGGGAATCAAACATGTCTTTTATAGTATTCTTAGAAGACACTTGAGGGATCAAGTCGTCTTTAATGGAATCTGCAATTATTCTTTTAGCCCTAATCATATCCTTCTTATACTTCTCTTTGGATTCATCTTCTTTGGGTTCTGGTACATTTTCTTTTAAGAATTTTGCAATGTATTTCTCTTCAAGAGTGAGTCCAATTATGTACTTCCAGGCACGTAAATTTTCCACACCTTCTAACTTGTCAACAAGCTTGGTTCTTGTAGACATCTTGACCCGGAGCTAAGAAAATGACTAGAAAATGAAAGTGCTAATAAAATAAATATGAACTTACAAGGAGATGTGCTTGGCTGAGGCGAGTTGGTTGGAGCTTATTGTTTTAGAAAATTCCAAGTTTTACCCCTTTAAACTTAACCTGCGCAAATATGGACTAGTAGTTCTCGTAATAGTTATGGTTTCTTGGTTTTTTGGTTTTCTGGTACCAACCAAAACTAGGGTTTGACTTTTCAGAGAATCTAGCCACTGAAAAAAAATTCTCAAGCTGTCAAAAGATGAGCTAGGGCAAGGTGCTTTTCCCAAGATAGTTTTTTTTCAAATATTCCTCTTTAGTAAAATTCCCTAATTTCCTTGTACGACAACAATGACATTTTTAGATACCCAGTGAAAGATTCTTTATTCGGTCAAGCTCTGATACCATGTTAATTTTTAGTGCAATTATTATATTATTTCCAAATTACATGAGCATTAAATGCATTTCCAAAACAACAGAATAAAGAAGATCACTTAAAGAAACACAATCACAAGGTATGAAAAATTTTACCCTTAGAAACCCTCAAGGGGGAGAAAACCCTGCAAAAACTTCCTCAATAATAGATTGCCAATACAATGCCAAGACTAAGACCAAAACACCAAGAATAAACTAAAACTGAGCATGTGCATCTCTTCTCCTTCCTCCTACAACTACAATTGTCTTCAAGATATGCGCACTAGATGAGTGAGTGTGAGTGTGTACAAGTGAGGCACCATCCTCACATATAAATACTAGTTGAGGAGGTGCTAGGGTTATGTCTCTTCACTTAGTAGGGCCGACTTCTTCTAGAAGTGGTTAAAATCACTTTATAAACACTAGGGGTTGACTTTAGAAATACCACCATATAAATATGGTTTGACCAATCCTCAAAAGTGGATTTGATCTTATACAAGACCCGACATGATCTAACCACAAAAGGGGATTTGATCTATTAGATAATAAATCAAATATAATTAGAATATTCTTCGAAGTTACAATATTTCAACAGTTGGTCCCACCAATAGTAGCCCAAATATTGTGAAGTAAGGATTTGATTCTGCACTTCCATGAGTTGGACATCTATTCAGGTAATGACTCAAATTTGGCTAGCTTGTCATGTATGTCATCAATTTTTCTGAGCATGGGAGTGGTTGCAATCTATTTTATGTCATGCAACTCGTCATACAAAGTTTCCAGAGAGGATACTTTGTTGGAGATATCTACTCCTCAAGTGGTACCCATAGAGACTTGGGTCCACAAAAAGGGTTACTAGAGAGTGGCACCAATGCAATTAGCACATCATCCTTTGTCTATTGAGATAGATTCTTGGTAACATTGTGGGCGAATCTACCAAAAAATACTTACTAAAGAGTGGTACAATGGTGATTAACTCAACACAAGGATTCTATTGAGATAGGTTTGAAATAAGGGTTTGTGCATGACCCATACCTTTTTTCTTTGTTATACTCGTAGTAGAGTTGTACTCCCTCTTGAATATTACTACAATGATAGAATTTCCAAATTCTCAATATTGCAAGATATGTAGGAATTCATGGACTATGAATAAAGGATAATGTTTCTAGGGCCTTTAGGACAAGGGAGTGATAGGTGCTATAGCTCTCTGATATATGTGCAAGGTCCAATAGTAATACTTATCCCAAGCTCTTAGATCACTAACTAAGGAGACTTTATCGTACCCTTACCCATACTATCCAACTACCCATGTATTAGCAAGTAATCTTCTCAAGTGTTTTTCTTAGTGTACTATAGAATCAAGGTGATCGATTCATATATCTAAATTTTGTTTTGGGAAACATAGGGGACTTCTCATATACCTAAGGGTATGTGGAAGTCAGACTCCACATACAAGTGTTGTCTAGTGTGATACTACTTGAAGGGGCACCAACAGGGGTTACAAGGGTGTCCAACCAGGTGAAATTGATTGTATTTCCTACGTGTATTCTTCCCTTATTGTAGATTTACCCATTGAATGATAGACCATTGTGTTATTTATAGATGTCTAAATGCACCTCTAGCATAAAAAAAATCTCTAAAATATCAGCTCAGGAAAGTGCTCCAATACCACTTGTGGTGCTCCATATTAGCAAAATAGAAGATTCAAAGTGGAAATAATAGAATATATTAATATTTAGAGTGGAAATGACAAATTACAACAAAAATAGGAAATTGTAAAAGAACCAAAATACTATGAATAGAAATACCTTTATTGATAAAAACAATATTCACTTGCCTCTTCAAGGGGGCAACCTTTAAATGAGCAAGGCTCCAATTACAATATGATTCACGAGACATCTCATTACATTGATTCTACTTCTTTATATAGTTTATATCTAACCTCCTTATAACTTGCTAGTGAAGGAACTTTCTAGTAGGTGGAATGCTTCTTAGTAAGCCTTCTTACAATTATTGATTTCACAATAGTTTCTATCTAACCTCCTAGGAACTTTCTAGTAGGTGAAACCTTCTAGTAAACCTTCTTACAATTATTGCTTTCACACTATATTTTCTACATGGGCCTTATTTAATAGAGATGGCCTCAATACATAGAAATATATCTATCTAGTTAAGGGGGTTAGGGTATGACCCTAACACAAAGGTTGGTACCTACAACATTTTGAGGAGTGACTATATTTGAAGTTGCTGCACTTCCTTATCCACTTTCATTAACCTCTCCCCATTACTCAATTGAACTTCATACATGTAATATACTTTCTATAATTTTGGTAAATACTCTACATTTTTTAATCTGTGATCCACAATGGGTCCTTTCTCTATCTTTCCTATGAAATCCCTCCTCTACAAGACTTAGGGGTCGATGGGTTTATCAAGGATCACTTCCTATCTCTCTAGTGTTATCCTAATATTTATTTTTCCATATTTTCTACTCTTGGCTCCCTCTTAGTGTATACAACGTGTAGTCCTTGGATTAGCTCTTGGATTTTTGTTATATTGTATGTGCTTTATCAATTCACTTAAGAATCAAAGCAATAACTAAGTTAATAGGTCATATGAACTGTTTATTCAAATTCATGAATTAGATCATGAGTGAGCCTAGACCATATTAGATTTTGGTGCAATAAGAATGGCACAAAGAATATGCAATTTAGTATATGTGATGTATTTATTAGTAACTTCATGTCCGATATTGCAAATATATATAGATAATTTTTTTCCCTTTAAAAACTCTTTATAATACAGTGGACTTAGTACTAATAGAAAATAAAATAATGAAACATACATTTGTTTGGATGCCTTGTCGAAGGAATGTTGAGACATCCCATCCATTAATTGTTGATAATTATTGGAGAAGGAAGGAGAAATATGTGAGTCACTTTATAAGTATGTTGGTTTGAAGATTGTATTTGGCTTCTTATTTTCTAAAATCCCTATAAGTAAATTTTGAACCATAAATATAAACATTTTGTACTTGATATTTTGTGTTTAATCTATTTATATTGTACATAGTTGTATCACATTTCTTTGAAAGGAATGCTCCCAAGTATCTCATAAGTATAAACATTTTGTAATTAATTTATTTGTATTGTACATATCACATTCCTTTGAAAGGAATGCTCCCAATCATCTTATGCAATTTCTTATATTTTTGTGTTGTATTCTTTTAAATAGTGCCATAATTTGTTTTGATAACTCCATGATCATATATGTGAAAATCCTGCAGAGTAAAACGAAATGACAAATTTAGTAGGTTATACGAATTGTCAAGTTGTTAGATTAATAGGGAATCCTTATCTCAATTGTAGAGTTCGTCCATCTAACAAGCATTAACAAATTCAACGGTTGACTTTGCTCCATGTCCGTTGGATGAACGAAATGCAATCAAGTTAAGTTCAGGTGATTAATTGACCTTCTTAGATTCCAACCCAATAAGAATGGCTATAATAATGGCACTGATAATGTGTGTTTTAATCAGGTGTGGTGTATCTCTTTTTAATTGCATGGATTTTCCTGCAGATTATATATACATATACAGAAGCGGGACAAGTTTTTCCATTTCAAACCCTTTTTTCGGGGTACTATTAAGTTTGATATTATAACAACTTGAGACAATGGAATATGTAAACATACATTTTTGTTAAAGAAGGGAGGAAAATCACTACATCATGATGCATGGATGCTAATTATTGGAAATGAAGGAAGAAGTTGGGAGTAACTGACAAGCCCAGCCTGTCAAGAAAACAATTCATTGACTGGCCCGACATTATTCTATCTTAAATTTTATTGACAATTACTAGATGGGTTGGGTTGGGTGTGGGTCAATTCATTTGGCGACAATTATTTCATATTTATCCCTTGTGTTTGATGAGAGGCTTAATGTTTTATGTTCTCACCATTGACTTGGCGAAGTGTTGGAAAAATTTATCCTCGTTGCCGACAAATGCAATAACTAAGACCATGATGGTCATGGATATTTGATTAACATGTCTGTTTTGGTTTCCATAGATTGTTTTCGGACATCAAAAAGTCTTATGGAGTTCTCCAAGTCACAAAATAGTGACTGTCAAATTTTGTCAGGCAATATAGTATTTAATGTTCTATGTACTGGGATATATACATATATTAGGATCTAAATCATTTTAAATCCAATTGTATACCTGTATATTAGAGCATATAGAAAATTATATACTTTGCTCTGGGATACATATTGTTTACCAATGAAAACAATATGTTATATCTCCAGTTGAAATAGCATTTCGATCTCATTAGAATAAATCTTATCCAGATGAGTACTAATAGTTCGGTAGAGCCTCTTCCTGAATCTTGTGCATTGAGATTGGTTGATGGTGTGGCTTCCAGCATTGTAATATTTTATAATCAACAACTGGTTGAGATTATGATTTTGATAATAGTAGGTAATAATTTGGAGTACCTAAAAGTGAAACCGAGACTATGATGTTGAGTCCATTACATTTGAATTTTGTGCAGAGAGTTTGAAGAGTGGAGTTGGGCACGAGGATATCCTAGTTCACCCTGTTAAAGCACGTGCTTCTCAAATTATGTCTTCCCACCATGATATTTCACTCCTCTACCAATGCCAACAATATAATCAATTATATATGATGTATACAAATTGATTAATTGTAAGTGTATCGAATCAATATTATAAGTACAAGACTACATAATCTCTACCTGTAATGGAAAGGATGTCAACACAAGACACAACCCCTAGTCATGAACACTCTAGTTGGATTTTGATATCATCTATCATGTCAAATCCTCTAATTGAATTGTTAGAGGGGACTATTGTCTTCTCTCCAAGGATGAAAGGGGAAAAATGTCACCTTCTGGGGCTTGACGTCACATAGGGCTAGGGTTTGGTGGTGATGATGGACACTTGGCACATTTTGAAGGAAGAGGCCCATGAATTGTGGAAGAAAGGTTCTGGTTGAAGACTATTGGCCTTTGGAGGCCTAGCGTTCCCTTCTCCAACTCAACGACTTGACCAAAAGTCCCAAACATTACCCAAAACAAGGGTGACGTCATGTCTCTAGGGTTTCTTTTATGTGCAACGAAATTGAATTAAATTATATTATTTTTGTAAAGGGGAAAGATAAGGGTTGTTGAACCCTTATCTTATGTTTTACTCTAAGTTTTGTGGACAAACTATGTTTATAGGATTTGTATAAATAGAGATCATCTCTATTTCATTTTTCACCACAACTCTCCCTCTTATGAG
>JASDQU010735832.1:133172-146692 GCA_032191745.1 Picea mariana | reverse complement strand
GCATCTTTTGGGTGGATTGTTCACAAGTTTTGGTGGCTGATTTTTCTTCTATAACAACTTGTTTTCTGCATCCATAAGGCTGCAAATACATCTCTGCAATACTTGTCTATAACATCCTTATATTTACGCTAAAGTCTATGCTTTATTACTTTGAGTTATACTAGTGTTTAGCTAGCTTACCTCTTGCTTCATTTGTTATTTTTTTAGCATTTGTTTAGCAACTCTAAGAACTATTTACTAGTTGATATATATGTTGATTGTTGAAAATAGGGACAACAAGCTTAACTTGCTTGTCTACCTAACATATACCTCGTATAGTTGGTTTTTCTTGTGTCTCGGGCAGGTGCAAACACTTTTTGCAAGTGATCAAAGACTTGGAAACCTTAAACCACTTCTGAGATGTGTCATCAAAGGCATATTCCACTTAGAAACTTTACCTATAGGGGAATCCATTCATAAGTACCACTTTCCATCTCATTTCCCTCTAGGGTCACCTGGGNGGGTAGGTTTTCCCTTAGTTGTCACCATCTTGTGGATTGGGTCAGGATTTTCTCAACCTACAACTTGTGTGATAACATGCCCTTAAATCTATCACATTGCTACTACATGCGACATGTCCTATGATTAGCAATAGAATAAGCAGTTGGGTTATGTTCCAGCTAATGCTTATGGAAATAGTCCTCCTTATGTACTCCAAGGCCATATTCATATGAGTGGTTGCACTCAATAGAGAAGTAGACACACAATAGGGGATGACTATGACTAGGAGAGGTTGTTTCTCCCATCATTTGTGCTTTCTCTATCTTTATAATAATAATAAAAAATCTAATTTTAAGGTTATTTCTACTTTTTTCAACTATTTCACTAACTCCTAAAGTATATAGAGGTACACATATCCTACTCTCTCTCTATTTGAACTTAGAAAGAAACATGTGTTATTAATCATTAGGCATACCTATTCTCTTTTCTTTTCCAAAGTTGTATTTATTATAACACCACACACTTGGCTCAGCTCAGCATGCTAATTATTTTAGCGATTATTCTCCCAAAAATATAACAACTCTAATGTTTTTGTTTTCTCTCCATTTTAGAATATATTCCTACACCTAACAAAAACACATTAGCTACAACCACTCCATCTCCCTTTCCCTTTCCCTTTCCCTTTTTGGTTTCGATCTTTTTGAAACCATTCAATCTAATGTTATCTTTTTATTATTATTTTAGAATCGATTCCTACACCTAATAACAACATATTAGCTACAACCACTCCATCTCCCTTTCCCTTTCCCTTTATGGTTTCAATCTTTTTGAAACCATTCAATCTTATCTTATCTATTTCTTTATTTTTCATTTGTTATGTCTTAGAATCTTTCTCTATCTATTATTGCCTTCAAAAATATTCCAATTCCATTTTTTTATATATGCCCCAATTATGTATAGACAATTGTGGATTTTTTTTTAGTCCAATTGAAGTTTTAAATATGTCCAACAAAGGCATGAAATATGGACAAAGAAGTTCTTTAAGTTCAATAGTATTTTCACCAATTGTCTAGGTGATTGTAAGTCACATAGTGAAGTGGTATGAGTTTAGTGTTGAGGTTTATCATGGTGTTGCTTATATTTGGTTTTGGTTTTGTACTAAATACCATGCAACTATTGCTAGATGTATTAGATCTCTTTAAAAAGTTTAATAGCTTTTTCCACCTCCTTAATTTTAGAGATGTTTTCTTATGTTGATGTAATGGACAAGGGTACGAGGCTAATGGATAGAAACCTAATGACCTAAAAAAGGGTTGTGGATGATATAATTGTGAAGATTTTTGTTGCAGTTGTGTTGAACATAAGAAAAGATTCCATCCCATGTACATGGATATTTGGGGTTACATATTGAGGATATGCAAAATCATTCTATTGATTACCTTCATATTTCCATGAGTCTTGAGGTGAAAGGAAGTTGATTGGTATTATTGATGTCCATCTTGGACCTTGTATCTATTAGAAACAATTGTCTTTAGAAACACAAAATCAAGGCAAACATGCTCAAAGAAGAAGCTAGTAGTTCCTTATGATGTGACACTCTTCTTGTAGGGTGCCAAATTTCCATCATAGAAAATCAAGAAACAATGAAAAAAAAACAATCATGTCCATGGAAATTGATTACAATCATACATGGCATAGATGTCATACTGACTAACTCCACAAGTTTATCTAGAGTGGTAAGAGAAGTATATGGTCTTACTTCTTGATTGTAGCTTTGGAAATAGCACATGCGGTGCATGTTCTAACATATTTGATAATGTCCTATTAGAGCTTTGACTAGTTAAATTACTTATGTCGCAATGGTGTTATCTTCTTCATGTCAAATTTCCCTACCACTTGATTGTAGTGAACCTCCCAATATCATATTCTCATGCTCACTTAAAGGAACACAAATATGGACAAGATGAAAAATAATTCCATCTTAGAGGTAAGATTTCGAAACTTGTTACCAATAACTAGTGTATGATATGTAGCAACAAAGTCATGATCATTCCCATATAGCCTGGGCCACTTGGAAGCCTTGTGTCCATAGGAGTCGAGGCATGTGGTCAATTTCACAATTGGAGGTTAACTAAGGAATTATGCAAGTCAATTGGTGTTTCCCTTCTTGTACTTGATGTTTAGGTGGAACAATTGAAAAATTGTGAACCACTTATTATAGCAGTATATGGAAACTTTCCTTGAGTATGCATAAATTGAATAGGCTTGTGGTCATAGTAGATGATCATTTTCTTTCCTAGAATATAATTATTCCATTGTCAACAATCTTGGATAATGAAGTAAGGAACCATATCATATGGGGTATGTGTAAACTATGTCATAGAGTTTCTTGTTGTGATAGGCCTCCAGAAGTCCATGTTGATTGAGAACTACACTAATGGCATGGTATACGCGCAATAAAGGCACTTGTCCTAATTTTGAATTGATGTTGCAAATCAATAATAACAAGGACCAACACTAAGTAGAGGTGATGCTTCAACTTCTCGATTTCTTTCTTCTTTGCATTGACCAATATAAACATGGCCTTGGCTCCACCCTTGGTCTCTTGGCTTAAGGGCCAAATAATGTGAGATAACCCCAACATGAACCTGCAATTAAATTTGGTGATGCCTTTAGAAAAAAATGTATCATTGTTAGTGTATTCAAGGCTACACAATCACATACCACCTACACTTTAGTCGGATCTATATGCAGACTATATTAATTCATTATGTACCCACAATGTTGAATTTTCTACATTTTGAATGAGCAATTCTAGTAGCTTAGTATATAACTTGTGTTGTATGAGGGTTCTCATCACTTATTGATTATGCTTTATATTCTCTTCCCATGATCACTTGAAGATAATGATGTCATCTAGGTAGATGACCACAAAAGACTTAGTAAATGGTCGTAAAATGTCATCCATCATCCTCATGAATGTTGTTGGTACACTAGTCAAAATTAATGGCATGACCAACCATTTGAAGAGACTTTTCTTGGACTTGAAGAATGTATTCCATACATCAATTGACTTACTAATTAGAGGAATTTTGAGGTCAAAAACTAGTCTGAAAACAAAAAATGCACTATTAAAATCAACTTTAAAGAACCAATCACATTTTATTGGATGACAACATCCCTTAAGGTTTAATTGACATTGTTTTAATTTAAAATGTTTATTTGTCACATTCTAAATGGGAAATGACAACCCATAATTAACCTTGATAGTGTTGTAAATAAAATACTTATAATAAAAAAAATATGATAAATTAAAATTTTAAATATAATATAAATATATTCATTAAATAATATATTTTCAAATATATATACTTTAAAAGTGTTTTACATAAACAAGACACATGTGGCAATGTCCTTGCCAGATACTAATGTTTTGAGCGAGATGGTGCAATTGATTATTAAAAAACAAATTATAGCGGTGGTATTGTTCCATCGGAAATCTGTTCAATAATAACAAATAAATGCACATAAGGCATCCCACTTAATTACAATACCAAACTTATCATTAGAGGACTCAAGGGATGAAGCTCCTACTTCTCCACCGCAGCCCCATGCATGTCAGGATAGAGATGAAAGCACAAGCATGGGTGCCCTGTTGAAAGGAGGAGAGAAGAAAGAGAATATAAAACTACATAGTTCAACAGGGCACCCATGCCTGTGCTTTTCACAATATTTATATAAAACTTTGACCCTTAATTAATTTTAGGTCAAAATTAAGGCCGACCTGGTCAATTTACATTAAAATCCAAATTTGACATAATAAAAATTAATTATCATATGAAAACACCTCCAAGGGTGACATCATGCCCTTCTAGGGTGATGTTGAGGCCCTAAGGTGGAACGTTGGGCATAGGATGCATAACACTTGGCCTCCAAAGGCCCTGATGATGCCCACACGTGCCACCCACCTCACAACTTCCTCCAAAATGAGAACCCTAGCTTTGGATGACATCCAGGGTCATGATGGTGACATCATGGGCCTTCAAGGACCAACGTCCATGTGGAAGAGTAAAATCCCCCTGTGTCTAGGTCTTCCAAGGTATCTCCAAGGGAAACATTCTTCTTTCTTCTTGGTGCAAATCTCTGATGTCTTCTTGACCCTGGTTGGGGTTACAACATCCATGTGTGGGATTTAAGCCCCCATGAAGGTCTGAGATAATCATTCTCTAATTTGTACCTTTCCACTGAGAAAGGTCCTACAACAACAACAAGTATGGCCTCCAGGGGTTCATAATTCACAGGGATCATAGCATCTAAATCACATCCAATAATTAAATTACCCAAACATGTGCATCAAACCCCCCTTAACCAAGAAAAATGGTTGAAGACGTTATGCAATTTGACAAGTTAGGTTTGGAGAAGGTCTGAGGGCGTCTTATTGGGTTAAACTTCCTCAAGTTTGGGGTGTTTCCTAGGTGGGAGACAATACAGGTCATGTAAGTGTATGAGGTGGCATAGGGTAAGTGTTTGGGCATTGGGTGCATTAATAATAGGGAAATGTAGGTCTTACCTGTGGGTGCCTTTGTAGAGGGCGAGTTGCACCTTATCATAAATTATATTATTTCCTAGCCCATTCATTGCCTTTTAATTTTAGCTTCATTGCTTTTGATCTTTTTATTTTGTGCTTCAACAGAATAATTGAGGGACATTGTCATGGCTTGATGACCAGAGGTGACAACGTTATCCATAAACATTTCACGGAGATGAGAAGGTTGGCTCGTGATGAGACCCCCTTTCTCTTGGCTATGCCACCAAGAGCCACTACCCTGGTTTCATGACCAGATAGATGATAGTGGCATACCGCTACATGCCCATGGTCATAATAGGTTGGCTCGTCATGAGACCTCCTATCCACCAACTAGTACCTTTAGTGTTTATTTATCTTTTGGGTTCCCTTTTCTTACTGAGAAGATTTTTACTGCTTTCTCAGGAATCCCTAGGCGAAGAATCTAGAAGGTTTCAATAGGATTTTAACTCTTGCCAACTACTTTTACCTTCTGGGCCTTTAGCCCCTTCTTTCCACAAGGAAAGGTACAACCCTTCCTAGTGTGGACAATCTCAATGCCCAAACAAAGGTAAGGGGAGATGAGAGGAATAAAAATGGAAAGTGGTAAGTATGGAGGGAATGAAATATGACCTTTCACAGACACACCCAGTGGAAACCCATCCTAACGGGAGATCAACTTACTAGGGCACCATGTCACCCTTCTAGGGATAAACAAGTCAAAGAGCATAATTTCCAAGAAAACGTTATGAAATGAAGGAGAATTCAATGCAACATATTCAAGTTCTTCAAAAATCAGAGCGACACATACCATGATACCCAGACTCATTACCTCATGGAGCAATACATACTGCTACTTCAGGAACAAGCTGGTGGGATGGATATTGTTGTTGTTGATAAATGGACTGCACTGAAGAAAATAGGGGCCCTCCTAGGCAATGCTCAAGTCGTACGGAACTTGGTACTCCATGTATAGGACTTGTGGGCCTCAAGATGTGATCTCCTTAGTTATCCCTAGGGTATGGGATAACAGGGTTGATTTTGGGTAAAATATAAAAGACTTGTATAAACCTTCTAGATGCTTCACCCATGAATAACCCAAGAAAGTAGTGAAACACTTATCTTTGAATAAAGGGGACCCACAATATAATAAAGAATGCTTAAAAGGTTAGTCAAAGGATAGGAGGTCTCATTATGAGCCAACCTATCATGTCCATGAATATCTAGTGGTATGATGTTACCATCATTTGGTCACCAAACTAGGGTAATGGCTCTGAGTTGCATGGCTGAGAGAAAGGGGGTCTCATCATGAGCCAACCTTCTCATTTCCACTAGGTGTTTGTGGGTGACATTGCCATCATCTGGTGACATTGCCATCATCTGGTGACCATGATAGGGAAGTGACCTTCAATCTTTCCTTATGCTATATTGAAAGAAAATACAAAGAAATAAAGATAAAAGGCAATTGATGGGATTGGAAAAAGTGCATTGCAGACGAAGGTACCACACACCCTCTACAAAGGAATCCATGAATGAGACACTATGACCCCTTGTATGTCATGAGTCAGATGCTCATTGAGTATTGACCCCAACCACTTCATCCACTTTACATGGATTAGATAGGGATCTCTTGGAAACTCTCCTTGACTTAGTGCAAGATCTACCCAATAGGACACCTCGTCAATCCTCCCATATTCAAGCTTGACAAATCGCATAATGTCCTTGAGAAATTAATTGTTTGATATAGTGATATTTGATGCACATGCTTAGATGTCCCATTTATTGATTGGATTCACTTATCATGATGTTATGACTTGAGATCCTAGGAGGGCGTTCTCATTTGTCTTTGCAGGACCTAGTTGGTGGATAGTTTTGGGAGAACAAGACTAGCTTGGGCTTCCATGGGGCTACAAGCCCACGGGTTGGATGCCAAGGGCCTGCATACTGGATGAGAAAGATCAGAATCTAAAGGCCTTGATGATGAATTAGACAACATAGCCTAGCCCCCACATGCCAAACGTTTTTCTTAGGGGAGGCAAAACGTCACTTGTAGAGGCATGATGTCACCTAGGGGGTTAGGGCTTGGTGGTGAGGTGCCACTCATTGACACATGGGAGTTTTAAGGAGAAGAGGGTCTTCACCATGAGGAGATTGTCTATATGCTTGACATGTGGATTTTGGAGGCCTACCCATGCTTCTCCAACACAAATGACTTCTTCCAAGTGGAAAAACGTCCCCTAAAGGGGAGACATCCATGTAAAATTAGGGTTTATTTGTGGCAAAGTGAAACTTTAAATGAATGGTTTAATATTACTTTGTTAAAGGGGGAAATATTAGGGTTGTTGACCTGTATTCATGTGGTTTACCTCTTAATTTATGGATAAGTCACCTTGGTGACATTTTGTATAAATAAGACATCATAAGATCGCATTTTAACATAACTCTCCCTCATTGTGAGAAGTATTGGTCTTGTTATCCCCATTTTGTGGATAACTAAGAAGATGATGTCTTGATGCCCTCAAGTTGTAGATATGGAGTGTCGAGAGACTAAATGATCAACAATACACTTTGCACAGATGGAAAACCCACTCACCACCACAGATGGTCACAGGTTTACAAACGAAATCCACCACACTAGTTGGCTTCCAGAAGGAAGTGATCCTTGCTCCATGAGGTACAAGTCAGTATTATGGTTAGAATCATTTCAATACCTAATCCATTTAATTATGTTGTATCATAGGTTGCTCTAGATTTAATGATGTGTGATTGGACATTATGCCTTTTGCCCCAATTCACCTTGGTGGTTTACATTGTACCCTAGTAAGTGGTCGTCTTTGGGAATGGGTTTGCTGCTAGGAAATCCTTTGATGATTCATCATACCGTTCCTGATCATAATTACCATTTTCCATCATTATTCCCCCTTGTTTCCTTATCTCTTGGGATTTTAGGGTGTATTGACCCAACAAGGGGTTGTCCCTCATTCTATGGGAAGAAGGGGATAAAGGCCCAGAGAGGTTGGTGTTGGGTAAAAGATAAAAGCAATATATGAACCTTCCAGATGCTTCGCCCAGGGATCACTATAGAGAGCAGTAAAATGCTCATATTTGAATAAAAGGGGACCCATAATATAGCAAAGAAATGTCTAAAAGGTATATTGAAGGATAGGAGGTCTCATCATGATCCGACCTATCACATCCATGGATGTCTAGTGGTATGACATTGTCATTATCTGGTCACCAATCTAGGGCAATGACTCTCAATTGCATGGCTGAGAGAAAGGGGGTCTCATCATGAGCCAACCCTTTCATTTCCATTAGGCATTTGTGGGTGACATTTCCACCATCTGGTCACCATGCCAGGGTAGTGACCTTCAAAATCTCCTTGTCCTAAAGAAAATATAAAGAAAGATAGATAAAAGGAAAATGATGGGCTTGGAAAAAATGCATTGTAGACGAAGGTACCACACACCCTCTACAAAGGCACCCATGAATGAGACACTATGACCCCTAGTATGTCATGATCCCTATTCCCATTGAGTCTTGACCCCATCCACCTCATGCACTTTACATGGCTTAGAGAGGGACCTCTTGGAGGATCTCCCTAACCTAGGGAAAGGTCTACCCAATAGGACACCTCGTCAACCCTCCCATACTTAAGCTTGACAAGTCACATAATGTCTTTGAGTTATTAATTGTTTGATATGGAAATCATTGATGCACATGCTTAGATGGATTGTTTTTTTATTGGATCCACTTATCATGATGTTATTACTTGATATCCTTGGAGGGCATGTCCATTTGTTTTTGCAGGACCTATCTAGTGGACAGTTTTGGGAGAACAAGCCTAGCTTGGGATTCCATGGGGCTAGAGGCCCACAAGTTGGATGCCAGGGGCCCGTGTGCCAGATGAGAGAGAGATATGACTCGGACGGCCTCGATGATGACTTGGATGACCTAGCCCACCCATTTTTTGCTAAGTGATTTCCCCAGGAGGGGAAAAACATCCCATTTTTTAGCATGACGCCATGGTATTGGGGGTTTGGGCTTGGTGGTGATGTGCCACTCACCTACACTTGGATGTTTTGAGTAGAAGAGGATTTTCACCAAGAAGAGATCATCTAGATGATTGACACATGGCCTTGGGAGGTCCTTCCATCTTTCCCCAGCACCAACGACCTTCTCAAAGTGGAAAAACGTTCAATAAAGGGGTGATGTCATCCTTAATTAGGGTTTAATTTGTGCAAAAGATGAATTTTTAAGTGAATTGTTTAGTATTATTGTGTTAAGGGTGAAATATTAGGGTTGTTGACCCCTAATCTTGTGCTTTACTCCTTATTTTGTGGACAAACCATGCTAGCTAATTTTTGTATAAATAGATATCACAAGATCTCAAATTAAATCATAACTCTCCTCTTGTAAGAGGCTTTGTTTTGAAATTTTTGGCCTCCTTAGCTATTTTATCTCTTGTGAACTTGTCTTATGGATAATTTTATGAATGGTTGATGGAGGAAGGCCTAGCGCTAGCTTTGGATGATGCTTTCTAGCTCTTGTGGTGAATTGTCTTAGCATTTCTCTTTATATTGGTATGGTTTTTACTCTCTTGCTATCATTTATTTCAATTCAAGTTGTGTTATGCTAAGATCTAGGTGGGAAGTATCAGGGCAGACACCCCCACCATAGTATTCACCATTTTTTCTTGCTTCATTTCATTAATTAAGGGTTTGCTAAGAGAAATATAAGGGCATACACCCTCTTAGCTTAAACCCTAGCTTAGAGAAACTTGCCATGGGAAGTAAAAGGGATTACACCCCCAAGGAGGTAGATTCTCTAAGCTGCTTGTGACTCCATTAACCCAATAGTAAAGGCACTAGTCATTGATTTGTTGCATTGGAGATATAAAATTATTGCATTGGGAAACATAAAATTCGGTCATTTTTGCTTCTTGCTAAGTGGATTGTTTTCCTTGTGCCTTGGGCACCTCACAGCCACTAGGGCGTCCTCATCTAAGGGGTACTTATTTTTGTTGTAAAAAATTTGCATCTTCATCCATTAGGGCTGCAGAAACCCTAACTTCCTCAAATAACTATGTATTCAACCATTGGTCTTTGCTCAAAGTTTGCACACTTACTCTACTTGTCCTAATGCACTTTTGGGAAAATTTTGAGAGGATTCCAGTGGATGATTTTTTTTCTGTAATACATTGAATGTTACATCCATAAGGATGATATAATTTTTTGCAGATAAGTTTTTTCAACAGCCTTATGTTTGTGCCAAGATTTTCGGTTCTTCATCTTGAGTTTAGCTAGTCAATTGTTAGTGTTTCTCTTGAATTTTCTATTTGATCTTGAGCACATATTGAGAAGCTTATAGTATCTTTTTCTTGTTGATATATACTATCATCTATTGCTGCAAATTAGGGAGAGAAAGATTAAATTTCTGATCCAACTAACATATATTGTTGCAAGTTGTGTTTTGTTTCGTGTGTCTCTGGCAGGTACAACCATCCGAAAAAGTACTATACTTGTGGGGCAGCCTTTACTTGACTTACAAGTAATATCTCCCTACCCTTCATTCCATTTAGACTCAACCTATAGGGGCTTCACTTCCATCCATAACCATCTCCATCTCAATCCCCCTAGGGTCACCGGGATCGCCTCCCTAGAGTGACCTAGTCACCCTTGAAGTGTGGGACCTACATTGAGGTGACATTGGGTGTAGGATTCCCAAAGTTGTAGCACTTGTTCCTTGGTTGGGTCGAGATTTTCCCAATATAAAACTTGCACTATAACATTTTGGTGTCATTGTCAAGGAGGATTTTGAATCCTCTTCGTACCCTAAGGAAACTTTGGTAATCTATCCCAAATCATTTATGTTAGCTTACCTGGTGAATCCACCCAAGGGATGTTCCCTTTCCACCCTTCTTGATGAGTTCATCTTAAATCTCATCTGGCAACTCCACCTTCCACGAACCCACCTTTTCCTTTTTCCCCCTTTCCATCCTTTGATGAACCTTGATATCATCTGGTGACTCCATTAAGGTGTCCTTTCAGTCAATACAAATATGCAACCATGGGATGAACCCCCATCCAGAAATTGCTATGCATCGAAGAAGGAACTTTTTCCGATGGAAAAGGAAAAGGTCGCCAATAAGGTTGTTGAGGAAATGATGAATCGCATAAGAGAATTGTTTCCTTCCCTTGATGATGAGGAAGTATTCGAAGAAAATACATATGAAGAAAGTCATCAAGAAGAGAACACAATGAGTTGTGACCCTTTTGAAGACAATGATGATACTTTATTCCATGAACTTGAAAGTGAAGAAGTCTTTGAGGAAACCTTGGATATGAAATATCCCCTTGAAGAAAAGAAAGCAAAGAACCATGCACTCAGAATCAAGCCTCTTATGATGAAGAGGAGATGGAGGGGCTTGTCTATAAAAATAAAGAAGAATTGTGATGAAGAGCAACATATTGAGGCACTCCTATATTTGATCTCACTTGATGAAGGCGAGGTTGTCCAACCTTGTTTACCTTCGGCATGTGATGTTGAAGAAGCGATCGATCTCAATGATGAAGAATTTGAAGGTCGGGTTGAAGACGTCCATGCCTCTACTCCTCCTGCACATGAAGACAAAAACATGGTTGATCATCCTATAGACACTTTCATACATACTAGAAAACGCAGATGGGATCTTGGTTATTTAAAATTTGATTGAGACCCCATTTATGACATTGAAGGAAGATCTCATGTAGAGGGGATTGAAGTGTCATCTTCAGAGGATTGGTCTTCATGCATGTATGATTCAAATATTTGGTAGCCTGGTGATGATATGGTTATATATTTGTTCATCCCCTTTGAGGATGACTTCTTGCAACATACTTAGGATGATCCTTAGTCATCCCTCGATGCATACCATTTCGAGGATCCATATTTTTTTTATGGGGACTTTCAACCATTGTGCTTAGATTTCGAGGAATACAAAGACATGGCCACCTTAGAGAAAATAGAGGTTCATTCCTCAAAGTGGAAGTATTTTCATCTTGGATATTTTCATACAAATCCCCAAGGAAAGAGGTGGTGGTTTTCTACACCTCAAATTGTTCATTACCTCTTACCCTCTTCTCCAAGAGACCATGTAGTATTCTTTTAATCTCTCATTTCCTCTCAGTATTCGACAAGCAGTGAGTCTTTGTGCATGAATTAAGATGAGCCTTCATCCACATATATTAGCCCCCTTCAGAGATGGATTGATCAATCTTGTGGCTATACTTTCAGGCGAGGTGATCAGGCTGATGGTTTCTCTTTCCAACAAGATTTCCTCCCTTCCAACCATCTTCATGAGTTTTGCTTCATGATCGATTATATGTGTATTTATACTCATGATTATTATGTTGTTAACTTGTCTTTGTTGTATAAAGATAACCATGTTGGAGATAGTGAAGGTAACTCTAATTCTCTAGAGTGAGTGATTAGGGCTTTGGAGCGCTGGAAGGTTGAATCAGGGTTCGGTCGTCCATGGCAAGCCAGGACGGAGGGGAGCCGCCACCCCCTCCCTCCCCCTCTACGACCTTTAACAAACTAATCACAGCCTGCTCGAAGAAGGCCACCTCCGAAGATCCTTCGAGCTTTGTAAAACGACTTGAGGACATTCCAGTAATCACTCTTCCTCCGGAACAACCAATGAAAATAGCTATCTCTCTGTCAGAGCGTGGTCTGGTAGGCCAATTCATGGGGCTTTGGCCTTCCACAAGAACAACTGATAACTGGATACAAAGAAACTGGAGGCCGCTAATAAAGAACAGTGTGACCTGTTATGTCGTTGGAAAGGGCTTCTACATCTTCAAATTCATTTCCCAGGAGGACCGGGACCTTATATTCAGGAACGGGCCTTACTTTATGGGAGCCCAAGGGCTCTACTTGAATCGTTGGACTCCAAACTTCGATCCAGCTCTGGAAATACCAAAGGATGTTCCGGTATGGGTAAGGCTCCCAAACCTTCCAATCCACTGCTGGAACCCCGCGTCACTGTAAGCAATAGGGAACGGACTCGGCCACTATATCGACAAAGAAGACCCAAAAGATCAATACTCATGTGCCAGAATCTGTGTTGAAGTTGATCTGGAAGTAGGGCTGCCGGAATCCGTGAATCTGAAGGTGGGGGAATGGCAACACATGCAAAAACTAGATTATGAACAGTTACCTTTTAAATGTAGAGGTTGTCATGACTACGGCCACTTTCGGAGGAACTGTCCAAAAGCACTGCAGGAGAAAGAAAGGGAGGAAGGATGGCAACAACCCCGAAAAGGAAGAGCGAAACCCAGTGGTCTCCGAAAAGAGCAGGCACCGCCAGCCCAAAGCACTCAAGGGATCCAACGCAACACAAACAGTTTCAAAGAACTGGGAACTGAAGGGGAAACAGCGCCCTCAATCACCACCGGCCAAGGAGAAGAAGGCAGAGGCAGACAAAACAAAGAAG
>JASDQU010735832.1:106250-132033 GCA_032191745.1 Picea mariana | reverse complement strand
GGATAAATGTTGTGTCTATTGTGGATGTGTATTTCTCAGTGATCTTGTGCTTATTATGCTCTTATCTTTATGAAATGCAAAGAAATATAATATCAGCATAAAACATTAACACTAACATATTTGCTAATGTCCTATTAGAGCTTTGACTAGTTGAATTACTTATGTAGCAATAGTGTTATCTTCTTCGTGTCAAATTTCCCTACCACTTGATTGTAGTGAACCTCCCAATATCATCTTCTCATGCTCACTTAAACGAACACAAATATGGACAAGATGAAAAATAATTCCATCTTAGAGGTAAGATTTCGAAACTTGTTTACCAATAACTGGTGTATGATATGTAGCAACAAAGTCATGATCATTCCCATATAGCCTGGGCCACTTGGAAGCCTTGTGTCCATAGGAGTCGAGGCCTGTGGTCAATTCCACAATTGGAGGTCAACTAAGGAATTATGCAAGTCAATTGGTGTTTCCCTTCTTGTACTTGATGTTTAGGTGGAACAATTGAAAAATTGTGAACCACTTATTATAGCAGTATATGGAAACTTGCCTTGAGTAGGCATAAATTGAATAGGCTTGTGGTCATAGTAGATGATCATTTTCTTTCCTAGAATATAATTATTCCATTGTCAACAGTCTTGGATAATGAAGTAAAGATCCATATCATATGGGGTATGTGTAAACTATGTCATAGAGTGTCTCGTTGTGATAGGCCTCCAGAAGTCCATGTTGATTGAGAACTACACTAATGGCATGGTATACGCGCAATAAAGGCACTTGTCTCAATTTTGAATTGATGTTGCAAATCAATAAGAATGAGGACTAACACTAAGTAGAGGTGATGCTTCAACTTCTCGATTTCTTTCTTCTTTGCATTGACCAATATAAATGTGGCCTTGGCTCCACCCTTGGTCTCTTGGCTTAGGGGCCAAATAATGTGAGATAACCCCAACATGAACCTGCAATTAAATTTGGTGATGCCTTTAGAAAAAAAATGTATCCTTGTTAGTGTATTCGAGGCTAGACAATCACATACCACCTACACTTTAGTTGGATCTATATGCAGACTATATTAATTCATTATGTACCCACAATGTTGAATTTTCTACATTTTGAATGAGCAATTCTAGTAGCTTAGTATATAACTTGTGTTGTATGAGGGTTCTCATCACTTATTGATTATGCTTTATATTCTCTTCCCGTGTTCACTTGAAGATAATGATGTCATCTAGGTAGACGACCACAAAAGACTTAGTAAATGGTCGTAAAATGTCATCCATCATCCTCATGAATGTTGTCGGTACACTAGTCAAAATTAATGGCATGACCAACCATTTGAAGAGATTTATCTTGGACTTGAAGAATGTATTCCATACATCAATTGACTTACTAGTTAGAGGAATTTTGAGGTCAAAAACTAGTCTCAAAACAAAAAATGCACTATTAAAATCAACTTTAAAAAACCAATCACATTTTATTGGATGACAACATCCCTTAAGGTTTAATTGACATTGTTTTAATTTAAAATGTTTATTTGTCACATTCTAAATGGGAAATGACAACCCATAATTAACCATGATAGTGTTGTAAATAAAATACTTCTAATAAAAAAAAATATTATAAATTAAAATTTTAAATATAATATAAATATATTCATTAAATAAAATATTTTCAAATATATATACTTTAAAAGTGTTTTACATAAACAAGCCACATGTGGCAATGTCCTTGCCCGATACTAATGTTTTGAACAAAATGGTGCAATTGATTATTAAAAAACAGATTATAGCGATGGTATTGTTCCATCGGAAATCTGTTCAATAATAACAAACAAATGCACATAAGGCATCCCACTTAATTACAATACCAAACTTATCATTAGAGGACTCAAGGGATGAAGCTCCTACTTCTCCACCGCAGCCCCATGCATGTCAGGATAGAGATGAAAGCACAGGCATGGGTGCCCTGCCCTGTTGAAAGGAGGAGAGAAGAAAGAGAATAATACTCCTATGTTTTGCAGCACCCCACTGAGACGTGTAGCCCAAGAAGATTGTAGTAATCATCTTGGATCCATTTCATTGGAAAAAAAAGAACAAAAAAGACGCAGCAACGCCTACAACCTTGTCGAGTTATTAGAGGCCTCTCCCTTTATGTTCTTAAGAATGTAAGTATAAGCATAAAGAAAGATGAATAGGAAGCACCATATACAATGTAGGAATTTTCAATGGTGAAATCAACTTGGTTTCATTAAGATCTGGTATGTTGAGGTCTTGGAAATATAACATACCAACTCTATTCAAGAGAGTTAAATATTAACTAAATGGAACTACTTCCTAAAATTTTATTGTTGGTTATAATTTTATCGTTTTCATGGAGACAACCCATTGTTTTTGGACCATATACCCATGTAATCCTTGCAATTTATAGAGAGAAAAACCATAAAGATCAAATTCACCTCATCTTTGTTTGATTAATTTACGAGTGCATGATCCAATTATATGTGGCCTCTTCATCACTTAACAATAAATGGCCTCTACAACAAAATATAGGGCTACAAGTCCAGCGATGGAAGCTTCATACATCTATTTCATAGAAGGGAAATGCGCATTGAAAAAGAAAATGGTGAAAAACAAAACTCCATTTTTATGGACAAGTGCGCACATTGCATTAGGGAAACACTAACTTCAAGCCTAGAAAGAACCACTTGAGTAGTGATATTCCAAGACAGCCAGATAGAAGACGTTGCAAGAAAGGCAATGAGGTTGATGTCCTAGAGGACCACACTTTTGAGAGCCATGTAACAGGAAATCTCAACACACACCACAAGGGCAATCCAGATGACTATACATATAAAAAAGACTGGAATATGTCCACCTACTCATTGTAAAAAATTTGAGTTTTCAGTATTGTCAATTTTTATTTCCTCTTTACTTCATTTGAAGCTTGCACCATGAAATGTAAAAAATCCATATGGTCTTGTAAAGGGCTCTGAAATATTACTGACTAACCTGGGTTTTTTGTGACTAATTTCTCCATACATAAACCAGCACAGCCACTCAAAATCGTCGTTGATGAATGTTGAAAGGCGCGGACAGAAAATGAAACGTACAGTCAGAAAATGAAACGCACAACCAGAAAAAGAGAGTCTACAGCCAGCACAGCCAGCGTGCTAAATCCAAAGTTTAATCATTTAAACGTGGCAATCATACAGTGCTACAGTAATTTCTTAATATGATTTGGTAAATGTTAAAAGGTAAACAAGTTAACGGATGCATTCAAAAATACAAGGAAGTTATAAAGAGGAAATCACATTCATTGATTTGGGAGGACGACTAAAAATATACCAGCATCTTCAATTGTTAACCATCATATTAGAATTTTAAATTAAAAGGTGATTGTGCTCATTGTCAATAGATATACGCCTTTCGACGTAATTAATAAAGAGCTCTGAAATATTGAGCAGCTCGCTCTGTGGAGGTCCCACAAAAAGACGAAGCACCGTAAAATCAAATGCAAAAAATAAACTTCAATGGTTTCAGAGCCAATTAAATGCTTACCAGGGGAGAATGAAACCCTGGACGCAAAAATTTGAGGTCTTTGATGGGAAAACTTTGCACGAAATCTTGATTCTAGGGCCAGTTTCTCAGTTTTCAGTAACAGGAGGGGAAAATCTTCGTCAGGTGGCTTTGAGTTGATATTTGGCGGAGCAACAAAAACCCCACACCTCTGTCGTTCGCGCCATCGTGAAGCTTTTCCACCCGCCTTTCCAGGGGTTGCACGAACCGGATTTCAGAAGCGGCGAGCACGGCCTGAGACCCCAAACCTGCAGACGAAATGGGAATAAGATAATAGTGTTGCCTGGGTTGAAGCTCTGAGTTGTGATCGAGAGAACGCGTGGCAAAGTAACTCACCCGCTCTGCCACCTGCGAGTCGAGGCTGCACAACATTAATGAGGGTGACGACATCCAGCCGCCACCTCCCTGGCCCTCTCAAACATTAGGCTAAGAAACTTTAGGTTAAACCATGTTTTAACGCCTCGAAAACCATGCGTTCAAATAATGAAAATAGCCCAAAACATAATCAGGAAGGAACATAATAAAGAATTATATTCAAATATACTATAAAAGTACTTGATATAAAAAAAATTAAAAGTTTATATAAATATACTCTCATATAATCAAGGAACATAATAAAGAATTATATTCAAATATACTATTAAAAAAAAAAAAAGGTACTTGATATAAAAAAAATTAAAAGTTTATATAAATATACTCTCATATAAAGGAACATAATAAAGAATTATATTCAAATATACTATAAAAAAAGTACTTGATATAAAAAAAATTAAAAGTTTATATAAATATACTCTCATATAATCGTATAAAAAGTAAATCTTAAATATTCATATGAAGCATTAACTCAATGCCTTCACATATTTATTTTATCTTTTCTTTACATATTTTTTTTTTTTAAGTTAGAAATTATATTAAATCTTGTGAAATCAAAATATTATAGATGTCTATCTAGCATCTTTGAACGTGGTAGCATTGCCTTGAAGGGAAACCAATGCGATTACATGGTCCAAAAATTCAAAGTATTCATGTAAAACTTGAAGAGCAGTGAAAGAAGGTGATCTACAATGCCACGCAAGGCATAGTTTGTGAATTGTAAACTGAGACCAAAATTTGTGAAGACCAAAAATTCTCAAAACTGGGTGGTCTTGCGAAGTAAATTAACTAAAGGCATAAAAAAAGAAACCTGAACAAGAGGAAATTATCCTTTGTCCTAGTGACCTAAAGGGATGATGAAACTAAGGAAAGGATGCAAGAATACCCCCTTCTCATTGGTCACTCAAGTCAAAGGGTATTTATGTCTTAAAGAGAGAAATAAAAAGTAATGGATGAGGTGTACCTGCCTAGAACAAGACAACAAGCAAAAATATGGCAGTTTTCAAGTACAAAATGATGTTAGTGCTTCAATAAGATGATGAACCTTTGAAATATACGCTGGCTGATATAAAATTGCAGCAATATGAATGTTTACAACAGCAATAAGTATTTTATAACAGCGGCAATAAAAATGCCTTGGAATTGCTTGAAAAGACAATGAAAAGGTAGTTTTAACTAGGCAAAATGATAATCAATTGTCACGAGCAATTTCTGAAGTGTCTAGCTAGCATTAAAGGTCAGTTTTGCAAAACAAATTCCGCAGTTAAATGGCTGTAGCAATCTTTTGTAACAGCAACAAATATATTAGTGATTTAGGCTAAGTTAGGGTTAGTTTTAGTTAGTGAAAGCTAGAAAGTTCAAGGTTTGAGTGTTGGTTTGATCTCTCTACAAAAAGAGTATAAGGACTAGCGCATTTAAAGGGTTATGGAGTCAAGAGTTTAGAAAACATTCATTTGGAGTAAACAACAAAATGATTATGTTATCCAAGTAAAACATAAATCTAAGAAGAGTAGTAACTCAAGTATTCTTAAGATTCAACCTTTGTGGAGGTGAGATACTAGGAAGTAGGCACTTCTAGGCCCCAGCGGTTTACCTCTTTATTAGACAGTTGAAGAAATATTTAAATGCATCAAGACCTATAAAGAGCTAGCACTTTAGGGCTTTAGAGGCTTATCAATATAAACCAATTACGCTAAGTCTAGCAAATACAAAATGAAGAAGTAGTAACTTAAATTCGTAACTTCTAGGGTTTCTCAAGCATGCAATTTCATAATCTTTAACATGAGCAAGCAAATATACCATAACCATTCAAAAGTAAGGACAAAAAGAATATTTACTTACTTCACCAAGAATAATCATGCATGAAAACACTAGATTACCAAATGACTTCTCCAAAATTGATCAAAGTTGCAAGTAGAAGTCTCCAAAAGAGAGGTGTGCATCACATTTTCAGCCAATAAACCCTAAGTAGCGCACAAATTTTAGTCGTCTTCCTCTTGTGTGAGGAGTTATGATCTTAAAATGAGAGTACTTTATCTCTATTTATATAAAACTTTGACCCTTAATTAATTTTAGGTCAAAATTAAGGCCGACCTGGCCAATTTACATTAAAATCCAAATTTGACATAATAAAAATTAATTATCATCTGAAAACACCTCCAAGGGTGACATCATGCCCTTCTAGGGTGACGTTGAGGCCCTAAGGTGGAACGTTGGGCATAGGATGCATAACGCTTGGCTTCCAAAGGCCATGATGATGCCCACACGTGCCACCCACCTCACAACTTCCTCCAAAATGAGAATCCTAGCTTTGGATGACATCCAGGGTCATGATGGTGACATCATGGGCCTTCAAGGACCAGCGTCCATGTGGAAGAGTAAAATCCCCCTGTGTCTAGGTCTTCCAAGGTATCTCCAAGGGAAACGTTCTTCTTTCTTCCTGGTGCAAATCTCTGATGTCTTCTTGACCCTGGTTGGGGTTACAACATCCATGTGTGGGATTTAAGCCCCCATGAAGGTCCAAGATAATCATTCCCTCATTTGTACCTATCCACTGGGAAAGGTCCTACAGCAACAACAAGTATGGCCTCCAGGGGTTCATAATTCACAGGGATCATAGCATGTAAATCACATCCAATAATTAAATTACCCAAACATGTGCATCAAACCCCCCTTAACCAAGAAAAATGCTCAAAGACGTTATGCAATTTGAAAATTTAGGTTTGGAGAAGGTCTCAGGGCGTCCTATTGGGTTAAACTTCCTCAAGTTTGGGGTGTTTCCTAGGTGGGAGACAATACAGGTCATGTAAGTGTATGAGGTGGCATAGGGTAAGTGTTTGGGCATTGGGTGCATTAATAATAGGGAAATGTAGGTCTTACCTATGGGTGCCTTTGTAGAGGGCGAGTTGCACCTTGTCATAAATTATATTGTTTCCTAGCCCATTCATTGCCTTTTAATTTTAGCTTCATTGCTTTTGATCTTTTTATTTTGTGCTTCAAGGGAATAATTGAGGGACATTGTCATGGCTTGATGACCAGAGGTGACAACGTTATCCATAAACATTTCACGGAGATGAGAAGGTTGGCTCGTGATGAGACCTCCTTTTTCTTGGCTATGCCACCAAGATCCACTACCCTGGTTTGGTGACGAGATAGATGATAGTGGCATACCGCTACATGCCCATGGTCATAATAGGTCGGCTCGTCATGAGACCTCCTATCCACCAACTAGTACCTTTAGTGTTTATTTATCTTTTGGGTTCCCTTTTCTTACTGAGAAGCTTTTTACTGCTTTCTCAGGAATCCCTGGGCGAAGAATCTCGAAGGTTTCAATAGGATTTTAACTCTTGCCAACTACTTTTACCTTCTGGGCCTTTAGCCCCTTCTTTCCACAAGGAAAGGTACAACCCTTCCTAGTGTGGACAATATCAATGCCCGAACAAAGGTAAGGAGAGATGAGAGGAATAAAAATGGAAAGTGGTAAGTATGGAGGGAATGAAATATGACCTTTCACAGACACACCCAGTGGAAACCCATCCTAACGGGAGATCAACTTACTAGGGCACCATGTCACCCTTCCAGGGATAAACAAGTCAAAGAGCATAATTTCCAAGCAAACGTTATGAAATGAAGGAGAATTCAATGCAACATATTCAAGTTCTTCAAAAATCAGAGTGACACATACCATGATACCCAGACTCGTTACCTCATGGAGCAAGACATACTGCTACTTCAGGAACAAGTTGGTGGGATGGATATTGTTGTTGTTGATAAATGGATTGCACTAAAGAAAACAGGGGCCCTCCGAGGCAATGCTTAAGTCGTACGGATATCGATACTCCATGTATAGGACTTGTGGGCCTTGAGACGTGATCTCCTTAGTTATCCCTAGGGTATGGGATAACAGGGTTTATTTTGGGTAAAAGGTAAAAGACTTGTATAAACCTTCTAGATGCTTCACCCATGGATCACCCAAGAAAGTAGTGAAACACGTATCTTTGAATAAAGGGGACCCACAATATAATAAAGAATGCTTAAAAGGTTAGTTGAAGGATAGGAGGTCTCATCACGAGCCGACCTATCACATCCATGAATATCTAGTGGTATGATGTTACCATCATTTGGTCACCAAACCAGGGTAATGGCTCTGAGTTGCATGGCTGAGAGAAAGGGGGTCTCATCACGAGCCAACCTTCTCATTTCCACTAGGTGTTTGTGGGTGACATTGCCATCACCTGGTGACCACGCCAGGGAAGTGACTTTCAATCTTTCCTTATGCTATATTGAATGAAAATACAAAGAAAGAAAGATAAAAGGCAATTGATGGGATTGGAAAAAGTGCATTGCGGATGAAGGTACCACACACCCTCCACAAAGGAATCCATGAATGAGACACTATGACCCCTTGTATGTCATGAGCTTGATGCTCATTGAGTATTGACCCCAACCACTTCATCCACTTTACATGGATTAGATAGGGATCTCTTGGAAACTCTCCTTGACTTAGTGCAAGATCTACCCAATAGGACACCTCGTCAACCCTCCCATATTCAAGCTTGACAAATCACATAGTGTCCTTGAGAAATTAATTGTTTGATATAGTGATATTTGATGCACATGCTTAGATGTCCCATTTATTGATTGGATTCACTTATCATGATGTTATGACTTGAGATCCTAGGAGGGCGTTCTCATTTGTCTCTGCAGGACCTAGTTGGTGGACAGTTTTGGGAGAACAAGACTAGCTTGGGCTTCCATGGGGCTACAAGCCCACGGGTTGGATGCCAAGGGCCTACATGCCGGATGAGAAAGATCAGACCTTGAAGGCCTTGATGATGAATTGGACAACATAGCCTAGCCCCCACATGCCAAACATTTTTCCTAGGGGAGGCAAAACGTCACTTGTAGAGGCATGATGTCACCTAGGGGGTTAGGGCTTGGTGGTGAGGTGCCACTCATTGACACATGGGTGTTTTGAGGAGAAGAGGGTCTTCACCATGAGGAGATTGTCTATATGCTTGACATGTGGATTTTGGAGGCCTACCCATGCTTCTCCAACACAAACGACTTCTTCCAAGTGGCAAAACATCCCCTAAAGAGGAGACATCCATGTAAAATTAGGGTTTATTTGTGGCAAAGTGAAACTTTAAATGAATGGTTTAATATTACTTTGTTAAAGGTGGAAATATTAGGGTTGTTGACCCATAGTCTTGTGGTTTACCTCTTAATTTATGGATAAGTCACCTTGGTGACATTTTGTATAAATAAGACATCATAAGATCTCATTTTAACATAACTCTCCCTCATTATGAGAAGTATTGGTCTTGTTATCCCCATTTTGTGGATAACTAAGGAGATGATGTCTCGATGCCCTCAAGTTGTAGATATGGAGTTTCGAGAGACTACATGATCAACAATACACTTTGCACAGATGGAAAACCCACTCACCACCACAGATGGTCACAGGTTTACAGACGAAATCCACCACACTAGTTGGCTTTTGGAAGGAAGTGATCCTTGCTCCATGAGGTACAAGTCAATATTATGGTTAGAATCATTTCAATACCTAAGCCATTTGATTATGTTGTATCATAGGTTGCTCTAGATTTAATTATGTGTGATTGGACATTATGCCTTTTTCCCCAATTCACCTTGGTGGTTTACATTCTACCCTAGTAAGTGGTCTTCTTTGGGAATGGGTTTGCTGCTAGGAAATCCCTTGATGATTCATCATACCGTTCTTGATCATACTTACCATTTTCCATCATTATTCCCCCTTGTTTCCTTATCTCTTGGGATTTTAGGGTGTATTGACCCAACAAGGGGTTGTCCCTCATTCTATGGGAAGAAGGGGATAAAGGCCCAGAGAGGTTGGTGTTGGGTAAAAGATAAAAGAAATATATGAACCTTCCAGATGCTTCGCCCAGGGATCACCGTAGAGAGCAGTAAAATGCTCATATTCGAATAAAAGGGGACCCATAATATAACAAAGAAATCCCTGAAAGGTATATTGAAGGATAGGAGGTCTCATCACGATCCGACCTATCACGTCCATGGATGTCTAGTGGTATGAAATTGTCATTATCTGGTCACCAAGCCAGGGCAGTGACTCTCAATTGCATGGCTGAGAGAAAGGGGGTCTCATCATGAGCCAACCCTCTCATTTCCATTAGGCATTTGTGGGTGACATTTCCACCATCTGGTCACCACGCCAGGGCAGTGACCTTCAAACTCTCCTTGTCCTAAAGAAAATATAAAGAAAGATAGATAAAAGGAAAATGATGGGCTTGGAAAAAATGCATTGCGGGCGAAGGTACCACACACCCTCTATAAAGGCACCCATGAATGAGACACTACGACCCCTAGTATGTCATGAGCCCTATGCCCATTGAGTCTTGACCCCATTCACCTCATGCACTTTACATGGCTTAGAGAAGGACCTCTTGGAGGATCTCCCTGACCTAGGGAAATATCTACCCAATAGGACACCTCGCCAACCCTCCCATACTTAAGCTTGACAAGTCGCATAATGTCTTTGAGATGTTAATTGTTTGATATGGTAATCATTGATGCACATGCTTAGATGGATTGTTTTTTTATTGGATCCACTTATCATGATGTTATTACTTGAGATCCTTGGAGGGTGTGTCCATTTGTTTTTGCAAGACCTATCTAGTGGATAGTTTTGGGAGAACAAGCCTAGCTTGGGCTTCCATGGGGCTACAAGCCCACAAGTTGGATGTCAGGGGCCCGCGTGCCAGATGAGAGAGAGATATGACTTAGATGGCCTTGACGATGACTTGGATGACCTAGCCCACCCATTTCTTGCTAAGTGATTTTCCCAGGAGGGGAAAAACATCCCACTTTTGAGCATGACGCCATGGTATTGGGGGTTTGGGCTTGGTGGTGAGGTGCCACTCACTTGCACTTGGATGTTTTGAGTAGAAGAGAATTTTCACCAAGAAGAGATCATCTAGATGGTTGACACATGGCCTTGGGAGGTCCTTCCATCTTTCCCCGGCACCAACGACCTTCTCAAAGTGGCAAAACGTTCAATAAAGGGGTGATGTCATCCTTAATTAGGGTTTAATTTGTGCAAAAGATGATTTTTTAAGTGAATTGTTTAGTATTATTGTGTTAAGGGGGAAATATTAGGGTTGTTGACCCCTAATCTTGTGTTTTACTCCTTATTTTGTGGACAAACCATGTTGCCTAATTTTTGTATAAATAGATATCACAAGATCTCAAATTAAATCATAACTCTCCTCTTGTAAGAGGCTTTGGTTTGAAATTTTTGGCCTCCTTAGCTATTTTATCTCTTGTGCACTTGTCTTATGGATAATTTTATGAATAATTGATGGAGGAAGGCCTAGCGCTAGCTTTGGATGATGCTTTCTAGGTCTTGTGGTGAATTGTCTTAGCATTTCTCTTTATATTGGTATGGTTTTTACTCTCTTGCTATCATTTATTTCAATTAAAGTTGTGTTATGCTAGGAGCTAGGTGGGAAGTATCAGGGAAGACACCCCCACCATAGTCTTCACCATTTTTGCTTGCTTCATTTCATTAATTAAGGGTTTGCTAAGAGAAATATAAGGGCATACACCATCTTAGCTTAAACCCTAGCTTAGATAAACTTGCCATGGGAAGTAAAAGGGATTACACCCCCAAAGAGGTAGCTTCTCTAAGCTGCTTGTTACTCCATTAACCCAATAGTAAAGGCACTAGTCATTGATTTGTTGCATTGGAGATATAAAATTATTGCATTGGGAAACATAAAATTCGGTCATTTTTGCTTCTTGCTAAGTGGATTGTTTTCCTTGTGCCTTGGGCACCTCACAGCCACTGGGGCATCCTCATCTAAGGGGTACTTATTGCTGTTGTAACAAATTTGCATCTTCAGCCATTAGGGCTGTAGAAACCGTAACTTCCTCAAATAACTCTGTATTCAACCATTGGTCTTTGCTCAAAGTTTGCACACTTACTCTACTTGTCCTAGTGCACTTTTGGGAAAATTTTGAGAGGATTCTGGTGGCTGATTTTTTTTCTGTAATACATTGAATGTTACATCCATAAGGATGATATAATTTTCTGCAGATAAGTTTTTTCAACAGCCTTATCTTTGTGCTAAGATTTTTGGTTCTTCATCTTGAGTTTAGCTAGTCAATTGTTAGTGTTTCTCTTGCATTTTCTATTTGATCTTGAGCACATATTGAGTAGCTTATAGTATTTTTTCTTATTTATATATAATATCATCTATTGCTGCAAATTAGGGAGAGAAAGATTAACTTTCTTATCCAACTAACATATATTGTTGCAAGCTGTGTTTTGTTTCATGTGTCTCTAGCAGGTACAACCATCCGAAAAAGTACTATACTTGTGGGGCAACCTTTACTTGACTTACAAGTAATATCTCCCTACCCTTCATTCCATTTAGACTCGACCTATAGGGGCTTCACTTCCATCCATATCCGTCTCCATCTCAATCCCCCTAGGGTCACTGGGATCGCCTCCCTAGAGTGACCTAGTCACCCTTGAAGTGTGGGACCTACATTGAGGTGACATTGGGTGTAGGATTCTCAAAGTTGTAGCACTTGTTCCTTGGTTGGGTCGGGATTTTCCCAATCTACAACTTGCACTATAAACTTTTGGTGTTGTTGTCGAGGAGGATTTTGAATCCTCTTCGACCTTAAGGACACCTTGGTAATCTATCCCAAATCCTTTCCATTAGCTTACCTGGCGAATCCACCCAAGGGACTTTCCCTTTCCACCCTTCTTGATGAATTCATCTTAAATATCATCTGGCGACTCCACCTTCCATGAACCCACCTTTTCCTTTTTCCCCCTTTCCATCCTTTGATGAACCTTGATATCATCTGGTGACTCCATTAAGGTGTCCTTTCAGTCAATGCAAATATGGCACCATGGGATGAACCCCCATCCAAAAATTTCTATGCATCGAAGAAGGAACTTTTTCAGATGGAAAAGGAAAAGGTCGCCAATAAGGTTGTTGAGGAAATGATGAATCGCATAAGAGAATTGTTTCCTTCCCTTGACGATGAGGAAGTATTCGAAGAAAAGACATATGAATAAAGTCATCAAGAAGAGAACACAATGAGTTGTGACCCTTTCGAAGACATTGATGATACTTTATTCCATGACCTTGAAAGTGAAGAAGTGTCTAAGGAAACCTTGGATATGAAAGATCCCCTTGAAGAAAAGCAAGCAAAGAACTATGCACTCAGAATCAAGCCTCTTATGATGAAGAGGAGATGGAGGGGCTTGTCTATAAAAATAAAGAAGAATTATGATGAAGCGCAACATATTGAGGCACTCCTATCTTTGATCTCGCTTGATGAAGGTGAGGTTGTCCAACCTTGTTTACCTTCGGCACGTGATGTAGAAGAAGCGATCGATCTCGATGATGAAGAATTTGAAGGTCCGGTTGAAGACGTCCATGCCTCTACTCCTCCTGCACACGAAGACAAAAATATGGTTGATCATACTATAGACACTTTCATACATACTGGCAGACGAAGATGGGATCTTGGTTGTTTAAAATTTGATCGAGACCCTATTTATGACATTGAAGGAAGTTCTCATGTAGAGGGGATTGAAGTGTCATCTTCAGAGGATTGGTATTCATGCATGTATGATTCAGATATTTGGCAGCCTGGTGATGATATAGTTATAGATTTGTTCAGCCCCTTCGAGGATGACTTCTTGCAACATACTTAGGATGATCCTCAGTCATCCCTCGATGCATACCGTTTCGAGGATCCATATTTTTTTATGAGGAATTTCAACCATTGTGCTCAAATTTCGAGGAATACCAAGACATGGCCACCTTAGAGCAAATAGAGGTTCATTCCTCAAAGAGGAAGTATTTTCATCTTGGATATTTTCATGCAAATCCCCAAGGAAAGAGGCGGTGGTTTTCTACACCTCAAATTGTTCCTTACCTCTTACCCTCTTCTCCAAGAGACCATGTAGTATTCTTTTAATCTCTCGTTTCCTCTTAGTATTCGACAAGCAATGAGTCTTTGTGCACGAATGAAGATGAGCCTTCCTCCACATATAGTATCCCCCTTCAGAGATGGATTGATCAGTCTTGTGGCTACACTTTCAGGCGAGGTGATTGGGCTGATGGTTTCTCTTTCCAATAGGATTTCCTCCCTCCCAACCATCTTCATGAGTTTTGTTTCATGATCGATTATATGTGTATTTATACTCATGATTATTATGTTCTTAACTTGTCTTTGTTGTATTATATGATTAATCAAATGGGGATATGCTTTGATGAGATGACCAAATTGTTGCATTGGTTGTATGACTTCACCTAACATCATCTATCACGTGATATTCAGGGCCCCAAGGCCACAGGTAAGTAGGCACGGGTCTACTAGGATATGTTGTGGTTCTCATGCACTCTACGACGAGCACATGTCCCCAAGTATGAGCCAAATGTTATCCCTATTTTGTAGATAACTAAGGAGATGATGTCTCGAGGCCCTCGAGTTGCAGATATGGAGTACCAAGAGACTACATGACCAACGGTACACTTTACAGATATGGAAAACCCACTCACCACCATAGATGATCATAGTTTTACAAACGACATCCACCGCACCAGTTGGCTTCTGGAGGTAGTGGGAGTTGCTCCATGAGGTACAAGTCAATATTATGGTGAGAATCATTTCAATACCTAAGCCATTTGATTGTGTTGTATCTTAGGTTTCTCTAGATTTCATGATATCTTCTTGGACATTATTCATTTTTCCCTAATTCACCTTGGTGGTTGACATTGTTCCCTAGTAAGTGGTCTTCTTTGGGAATGGGTTTGTAACTGGGAAATCCCTTAATGAGCCATTATACTGTTCCCAGCCATACTTACCATTTTCCATCATTATTCCCCTTTGTTTCCTTATCTCTTGGGATTTTAGGGCGTATTTACCCAAGATGGGGTTGTCCCTCATTCTATGGGAAGAAGGGGATAAAGGCCTAGAGAGGTTGGTGTTGGTTAAAAGATAAAATCCATATATGAACCTTCCAGATGCTTTGCCTAGGGATCACCCTAGAGAGTAGTAAAACACTCATATTTGAATAAAAGGGGACACATAATATAAAAAAGAAATGTATGAAAGGTAGATTGAAGTATGGAGGTCTCATCATGAATCGACCTATCATGTCCATGGATGTCTAGTGGTATAACATTTTCATTATATGGTCACCAAGCTAGGGCAGTGACTCTCAGTTGCATGGCTAAGAGAAAGGGGGTCTCATCATGAGCCAACCTTCTCATTTCCATTAGGAATTTGTGGGTGAAATTTCCACCATCTGTTCACCACACCAGGGAAGTGACCGTCAATCTATCCTTGTGCTAAAGAAAATATGAAGAAAGAAAGATAAAAATCTAGGACGAAGGTACCACACACCCTCTACAAAGGCACCCATGAATGAGACACTACGACCCCTAGTATGTCATGAGCCCTAAGCCCATTGTGTTTTAACCCCGTCCACCTCATACACTTTATATGGCTTAGAGAGGGACATCTTAGAGGCTCTCCTTGACCTAGGGCAAGATCTACCTAATAGGACACCTCGTCAACCCTCCCATACTTAAGCTTGACAAGTCAAATAATTTCTCTGAGTTGTTAATTGTTTGATATGGTAATATTTGATGCACATGCTTAGATGGCTTGTTTATTGATTGGATCCACTTATCATGATGTTATGATTGAGATCCTTGGAGGGCGTGTCCATTTGTTTTTCCAAGACCTAGTTGGTGGACAGTTTTAGGAGAACAAGCCTAGCTTGGGCTTCCATGGGGATACAAGCCCACAGGTTGGATGCCAGGAGCACGCATGCCATATGAGAGAGAGATGAATTGGATGGCCTTGATGATGACTTGGATAACCTAGCCCACCCATTTCTTGCTAAGAGATTTTCCCAGGAGGGGAAAAACATCCAACTTTTGAGCACGACGTCATGGTATTGGGGGTTTGGGCTTGGTGGTGAGGTGCCACTCACTTGCAATTGGACGTTTTGAGGAGAAGATGGCTTTCACCAAGAAGAGATCATATATATGCTTGAAACATGGCCTTGGGAGGCCCTTCCATATTTCTCCAACACCAACGACCTTCTCAAAGTCTCAAAACATCCCCTAAAGGGGTAACGTCATCCTTAATTAGGGTTTAATTTGTACAAAAGATGAAATTTTAAGTGCATTGTTTAATATTATTGTGTTATGGGGGTAAGATTAGGGTTGTTGACCCCTAATATTGTGTTTTACTCCTTATTTTTTGGACAAGCCATGTTGGCTAATTTGTGTATAAATAGAGATCATAAGATCTCAAATTAAATCATAACTCTCCTCTTGTGATAGGATTTGGTCTGAAATTTTTGGCCTCCTTAGCTCTTTTAGGTCTTGTGCACTTGTCTTATGGCTAATTTTATGAATGATTGATGGAGGAATGCCTAGCGCTAGCTTTGGATGATGCTTTCTAGCTCTTGTGGTGAATTGTCTTAGCATTTCTCTTGATATTGGTATGGTTTTTACTCTCTTGCTATCATTTATTTCAAGTCAAGTTGTCTTATGCTAGGATCTAGGTGGGAAGTATAAGGGCATACACCCCCACCATAGTCTTCACCATTTTTGTTTGCTTCATCTCATTAATTAAGGGTTTGCTAAGAGAAGTATAAGGGCATACATCCTCTTAGCTTAAACACTATCTTAGAGAAACTTGCCTTGGGAAGTAAAAGGGCTTACACCCCCGAGGAGGTAGCTTCTCTAAGCTCCTTGTGACTCCATTAACCCAATAGTAAATGCAATAGTTATTGATTTGTTTCATTGGAGATATAAAATTATTGCATTGGGAAACGTAAAATTCGGTCATTTTTGTTTCTTGCTAAGTTGATTGTTTTCCTTGTGCCTTGGGCACCTCACAACCACTAGGGCATCCTCATCTAAGGGCTACTTATTGTTGCTGTAACAAATTTTCATCTTCAGCCATTAGGGCTACAGAAACCCTAACTTCCTCAAATAACTCTTTATTCAACCATTGGTCTTTGCTCAAAGTTTGCACACTTACTCTACTTGTCCTAGTGCTCTTTTGGGAAACTTTTGAGAGGATTTCAGTGGATGATTTTCTTGTTGTAATAGATTGAATTTTACATCCATAAGGATGATATAATTTGCTACAGACAAGTGTTTACAACAGCCTTATCTTTGTGCTAAAAGTTTTGGTTCTTCATCTTGAGTTTAGCTAGTCAATTGCTAGTCTTTCTCTTGCATTTTCTATTTGATCTTGAGCACATATTGAGAAGCTTATAGTATCTTTTTCTTGCTGATATATACTGTCATCTATTGTTGCAAATTAGGGACAACAATATTAACTTGCTGATCACACTTACATATATTGTTGCAAGGTGTGTTTTTTTGTGTCTCGGGCAGGTACAATAATCCGAAAAAGCACTATACTTATGGGGCAACCTTTACTTGACTTATAAGACATCTCTCCCTACCATTCATTCCATTTAGACTCGACCTATAGGGGATTCACTTCCATCCATCTTCATATCAACCCCCCTAGGGTCACCGGGATCGCCTCCCTAGAGTGACCTAGTCACCTTTGAAGTACGAGACCTACATCGAGGTGACATTGGGTGTAGGGTTCCCAAAGTTGTAGCACTTGTTCCTTGGTTGGGTCGGGCTTTTCCCAATCTACAACTTCCGCAATAACAGGTCTGAAATTTTCTCTATCTTTGGCTCGATTTGTCTCTTGTGCATTTGTTTAAGGCTATCTTGATGAATGGTTGATGGAGGAGTGAGGTGCTAGACTTGGATGAATGTTTTATATATTTTATGGTGGATTATCTTAGCATCTTTCTTGATTTTGGTACGGTCTATTACTCTTATGCTATCATTATTTTCAAGTTAAGGATTGTTGTGCTAGGAGCTACGTGGGAAGTACGAGGGCATACACCCCCACCATAGTCGTCATCATTGTATGCTTCATGTTATTGGTTAAACAAGGGTTTGCTAAGAGAAGTATAAGGGCATACACCCTCTTAGATTAAACCCTATCTAGAGAAACTTGCCTTGGGAAGTAAAAGGGATTACACCCACAAGGAGGTAACTTCTCTAGTTCTTTCTTTTATTTGAGTCCTTTAACCCAACAATAAGGGCTCTGGTCATATATTTTTGTATTGGAGATATAAAATCATTGCCTTGGGAAACATAAATTTTTATCTTTTGAGAGGTCTCTTGCTTGGAGTTGGTTTGCCTCATTGAGAGGAGACTTCCCCTACTAGGGCCTCCCCTCTCTCCCACACTTTAATTTTTGTTACAAAACCTAACCTACAGCCATTAGGCATGATCTAACCTAGATAAACTACTAACCATAACTCTTAAACTAACCCTAGACTAGCTCCTAAATTTTGCACGCTAACTCTACTAATTAGGGTGCACCTTTTGGGCTACTTGTTGGCATATTTTGATGGTGTAATTTTCTGATATAATTCATTGAAAGCTACAGCCATAATGCTGCAATTTTCTGCAGAAAATACATGTTATAACAACTTGCTTTATTCAGACTTAAAAGTGTCATTTTTCAGTCATACTTGATTGCCATACTTATTGACAATATTGTTGATTGATCTCATGCTTTACATGTTGATTTGAATGTCTTACTTGCTGATATAAACTGTCATCTACTGCTGCAAATTAGGGACAACAAACTTAACTTGTTGATCCATACTAACATATATCATTGCAAGTTGGATTTTCTTGTGTCTCAGGCAGGTACAATCATCGGAAGAAGTACTATACCTTTGAGGAAAATCACTTGACTTACAAGGCATCTCTTCCCATATTTCACTTCACTTAGACTTGACCTCTAGGGGCTTCACTTCCATATCAATACATATCCATCTCATTCCCCCTAGATTCATCGAGATCACCTCCCTAGAGTGACCTAGTCACCCTTGAAGTGCGGGACCTACATTGAGGTGACATTGGGTGTAGGATTCCCAAGTTATATCACTTGATTTGTGGTTGGGTCGGGCTTTTCCCAACCTACAACTTGTGCTATAACAAAACACAATATATATTATTTCACTTTAACAACAATGTTCAATAGTATATGATCAATGTATCATCTATGAATGCATCCAATATATATATATATATATATATATATATATCATAAGAATGTAAAGATAAGCAACATCACATCAAGAACACAGTACAACAATATTTACGTGGAAACCCAAATGGGAGAAAACCATGCAATGTTTTCTTATATGTATCAAGAATTCATTCATAGGAAGCACCAAATTTCAAATTCTCCAGTTGGACCTGAAAGGAGGCTACAACCCCCTATTCTCAGGATCCAACCTGAAGGAAGCTACAACTCCCTGAATTTTATGGCTCCAACCAGAAGGAGGCTACAACCCCCTAGGTTCTCTGACTCCAACCGGAAGGTGGCTACAACCACCTAGTTCTCAGGTTCCAACCTGAAGGAATCTCAAACTCCCTGATTCTCCGGCTCCAACTAGAAGGAGGGTACAACCCCCTTTCCTTTCCCTGTCCAACCGCCCTAAAATATAAGTGTAGACCAACTGTCACTTCCACAATCATTGCCACTGTCACTGCCACTGCCTCTGTCACATCAACCTGTAACATGTCATTGTATCCAACCTGTCACTATCAACCTGTCACTGTATCCAACCTGTCACTGTCAACCTGTCGGTGTATCCAACCTGTCACTTTCACTTATACTCAACCAGATCCTCTCACATGGACCATACAACAAGGACACGTCTCAACTAGATGTTCAACATCACCAACACATGCCTCTACCAAGTATGTACCAATATCACCAACATAACATCACAAGATATGTGTCTCAACCATGTACCAAACCACACCAAGCATCAACCATGTACCACAACCTGTATCACAACAAATGCATCAACCATGCACCAACACATATACCAAATTGTGCATCAACCATGTACGTCAACACCATACCAAGTACCAAACATGTACCATAACCATGTGCCAACCATACACATCAAACAGGTACATCAACACATGTACCATACCATACCAATGTAACAACCCCTTTTCTTCACGACTATAAGCGAAGCAGAAATGCAATTTTTTTTTGTGTGTGTTTGAAAGGTAAGAAGGTGATGACAACAACAGTTAAGCACACAAATGACGATGAATGCAAGCACGCAGTCTAGGAAACAGGCTTCTATGACTCCACGCATTGGCACAAGAGCAACTGGGCGAAATGTGTGTAAACAACAAGGAGAAAATGACTACCCGCCCAACGCAACAAGACACACCTACAAGCTTAAGGGACAACATCCCCTCCCGACACAATGGCCTTGATGAACAAGACTAGAACCTCAAGGCATGCAAACCCAATGCATGAAGGCGTCATAACCCATGCGCCAAAAATGACTACAACGATCAACGCCCCCACTGGGTAACACGGACTCTGGCCAAGTTATCGTTCGCCTCTATCAAATAGGGCGTGCCATGATCCCCTTAATTGAAATCATGTCATTCCTGGGCAATAGGCATGTCAATAACCTTGGCGCAACAATCCTAATGGGACCAAGGATTCAAGAAAATCTCGCGCGCTAGGGGCTGAATACCGAAGAAAACCATGCCCATACCCCATCAACAGGTTGACAGGATGCTAGTGGACGATAACAAGGGAAGACACAAGCCAAAACATGACTTCGTAAATAACCCAACCCTTATATCAAGTCTAAACTGGTCAATATTTACTGTCTAAAGAAGCATTAATTACAGATCTAAATTAACTAGTCTAAATACAACTAGTTAGTGATTTACAACCTATCTTAACATGAAATACAACTTTAAATTAGAGAGTCCAATTTGTCGAATTAACAATAATTGTATATCGAATTAACTTAATCTCATATCCAAATTAGCAAGTCTAGATTACTACTAGTCAATAATGTGCAAGGCTAAATAAACTTCATGTGCAATCTAATTTGCAAGTCAAAATGTCAATTTAGACAACAATCATAATTCAATCTATCATTAATACAATCTAACTCAGCAATTAACAATTGAATATCACATTAACGACAAGACAAGTTGTACATTACAAGCCATAAATGCCAAATAATTCAATGAGATATACTGCCATATGCATTCAATGAGATTTCATGCCCAAATAGTCTAGAGAGATTAATTGCTATATGTCTGATCAAATTTAATGTCATTCAAAGCCATTCAATGCACTTAAAGCTATTGTTAGACTATATCCTATAGCCATAATTATCATTGCTAGTTATATTAGGGGGAAATTTGTCCAGAACCAAAATGACAATTATTATTATTGTCAGAAAAAAGAAAAGAAAACTCGGGGGTTAGGACGTCGAAGAAAAATTTAGTTGTCTAAAATTGTTGTCATTTCCAGGTTAAAAAGGCGCAGTCAACATTTAAGGCAAACTCGTGGCCATTCGACAGCAAAACGCGGTCCACAATTAAGGCAAACTCGTGGTCATTCCAACAGCAAAACGCAGTCAACATTTAATGGCAATTTGTGTCCATTCAACAGCAAAACACAATCAACATTTTAAGGGCAAATCGTGGTCATTCCATCAGCAAAACACAGTCAACATTTAATGGCAAATTCATGTCCATTCAACAGCAAAACGCAGTCAACATTTAATGGAAAATCGTGGCCATTCCAGCAGCAAAACGCAGTCAACATTTAATGGCAAATCGTGGTCCTTAAAGCAGCAACACAGTCATCTTTAAATAAGCAAAATCGTTGTACAGAGACACACCAGAAAGGATTACCTTGCTATCATCATTAAATAAGAAAAAATGGTGTACAAGGACACACCAGAAGGAAATTGCATTGCTATCATCATTTAAATAAGCAAATTGTTGTACAAAAAAAACACACCAGAAGGAAATCACATTGTTGTCACCATTTAAATAAGCAATTCGTCGTACCTAAAACACACCAGAAGGAAATCACATTGTTGTCACGATTTAAATAAGCAAATCGTTGTACCACACATCCCAGGAAATAAAAGAATAAAAGCGATTATTGGTAAGAGGTAATGAGCAGATAGACCAATCAATAAAAAGAAGATGTTCTGGTTCAATTCAATATCATAGAAAAATAAAAACGTAAGGTATCTACAGCTCAACGATGCGTCGACTGTACATATTATATCATTTCTGAAAGGTAAAATTTCTTCTGAGAAATAAATTCCTTTTAGATAGTCAAATCGTTGAGGATATTAGAATAGTTCTCCAGATAGCAGTCAGTAAAATGTAATCGCAATCCATAAACCAAACAAGCGTTGGGATTAGTGCAATAACGCAAACGCATAAAAATAAAACACAGACAACAGTAAGAGAAACGCAAAGATCCATTGGGAAAAGTCATTGAAATGATCGCAGAGATTCTATCAGCCAAAGCGCAGAGAAAATCCAAGGTTAAGCCCTTAAGGTGCAGAGAACAAAAACAAGTGTAGAGATAAACCAACAAGGACGCAAAGAAATCCATACGTAGAGGTACTTTTTTCTAGAAGGCGCAAGACAACAATCAGCCAAGGACAAACAATAGAGGTAGACGATTGACAGGAACATCCTTCGCTCATCATCCATGCACAGAAAAGCAGGGCATTGAGATCCATAGGTCTATTAACACCGAAGTGACGACCGTAGCTCAGGATCCTGGCCGATTGCTCAGGCGTGGACTGATGAGATAGGGACGAAGGCAAAAATAAGCTGCAATCATCACAATCAATAAACCACAGGACGTTCAAGACATGAAAGGATCGAAGGCCATGGGAAATCAACATTGAGCTAAAGGCTATGGGGAAAATTTCAATCATCAACTAGAATGCTAAGACAATCATTTTCCTTACCCAATTAAACATGCAGAACTAAAATCATAATCATACTAACAATCTACCATGCAGAAATAAAGGAAGCGTATCGTTGCCCAATCGCCCGCTCTGAGTTGATGTCCTACGCGCTTCGTGCAACTTCCGCTTGTCAACTGATGAGACTTCAACAGTACCTCCCAGCCAATGCTAGGGGTACTCTTCTTCCCCCTTAGCCCCCTGAGCCGCAAAGGGGCCACGCACACTAACCAGAGAATCAGCTAGCTCCCAACTCGCCTCGCAAGGCCGAGCTACCACTCCTCACCGAGCTGGGTATCCCAACTCCCACAAGATAATTCAGTCAAGTATAAATTTATGTAGCGTAATGTTACGCATCACATAAGAGATCCATCATCCTTATCCTCCCTCCATTATATAGAGTTTCGAAGTCCCTTACTTTCCCAAAATCCTATTTAATTTAAAGTTTAATAATTTAATCCATAAAAATCCTCCCCGTACATATGTCACCCATCCCCTTCATTCCTCCATAAACTATTTTCATTAATTAATTAATTACCCCTATTTTCCTCATCCACCTAGAGTCATTCCTAGAATCGATGCTAGGTGTCCCCATATTCCCTTACAAGTTTTAATGACTTTCCCCCTTATTAATTTACTAGTTGAGTTCAATTTAGAATGTTCTTTAATGCTAGATACCTTACTAAGTTAGACTCTCTTATTTTTCTTTGTGTTTCCCCTTTCTTTTTATGTTTCCTGCTTTTTCCTAGTTTCCTAATTATTTTAGATTTCCCTCTTTCTCTTTTCATTTAAAACTCAATTGGCAGGTGTAGAAACTTTCCCTTTTTCTTTTTAATGAATAAATTTTTAATTAGCATTATATAGTAAAACAATTATTTCCCCTTTTTAAATTTTATCCCAAAAGATTTTTATAAATCAATTTAATTGCTTACCCCCTTCTTGTCACAAGATTAATGAAGATTATCATTATTATATATATATATATATATAGAGAGAGAGAGAGAGAGAGAGATTTATCACAAGTATAATTTAGACCTAGACTTTATTTTCCTAGGCTGGGCGACATTTTATTAGGGGGGAATTTTTAAATCTTCCTTAACATTTTATTCGTCCTAAAGCCATCTAGGTTTATCCAATTATTAATTAACAAAGCGATGTTCCCTTCAGGACACACTAGGTGCTCCAAGGGTGCCACTTGCCTCTTTTTGTTTATCTTGCGCGATGTGCCCTTTAGGACGCACTAAGTGCTCCAAGGGTGTCACTTGCCTCTTTCCATTTTTCTTGCACGACATGCCCTTCAAGACGCACCATGTGCTCCAAGGGTGCCACTTGCCTCTTGACTGACTTGGTAGACATCAAAAACCCCTGGATCCAATACTCCACCAAGTGATCTTATGGGAGACTAAGGGCCTCTGAGGAATAAGGCCCATGCCTTATTGTGCACCCTTTAGAATCATTGTGAGAGACTGTCACAGTTGGCCCTCATGGCATCGTGGGTCTTCTTGAACTAGGTAGTCGTTAACCTATAGTTTGAGCCACGACGGGAGTGCTAGTAGGTTGTGGCAGGGCTGCTTTCCACACCTCTCCCTCAACGTCTCTGGTAGTCGTGCGTGACCCCTCTACTCCACATGTGAGTCTGGTTGGCAAGCTATCGTCAGCCTGCATCATCAACGAATCATGTTAGAAATATATCCATAATCATATCATCTAATCAGATGCACTAATATCTCATATAAAACAATCAAACCCCAATAGTTCACTCCCTGACTCGATCCGGAGTCCAAGGGGTTCCATCGATGCCTCTGCATCCTCGAGGTCCAAAAACCTATACACTCAGTAAAACCGAGTCAATAGCACCTGTCTATGTCAATGCAGCAAAACAACATGTCATCAACCCATAACACCTCATAATCATAAATCAAATGCCAAAAATTATATTAATTCGGATCACTTGCNATACCTCGATGCCTCTGCATCCTCGAGGTCCAAAAACCTATACACTCAGTAAAACCGAGTCAATAGCACCTGTCTATGTCAATGCAGCAAAACAACATGTCATCAACCCATAACACCTCATAATCATAAATCAAATGCCAAAAATTATATTAATTCGGATCACTTGCAAGCAAGTGTCTTCTAAGAATAAGTTTGTTCAGTGCACGCAAGAGCGGGATGTTACATACACCCCCTCTTGGTCTAAACTTCATCCCAAAGTTTCACAGTATATAAGTGACGATGCAATGTGTATCACAGTGTCATAAGTCTATCTATCAAACAAAAATGGAAACTGTTGGCGCATATCATATGCGCCCTCCCAGGTCGTCGAGTGTGGAATATAGTTGTCCCACTGGACCTTGACCTACTCTACTGTTCGACGTCATAGTTGTCGAATGCAATGATCCAAGATGTGTATCAGCTCCGTCGTGAGCACCCCCTCGTTATATACCTGCAAGGAACTCATGTCAATAACATGTGTAGGATCACTAATATAATGTCTCAAAATAGATATGTGAAAAACACCGTGCATACGCCTCAAGGAATCAGGCAAGGATAGTCGATAGGCCACGGGCCCCTTTCTCTCCACCATCTCGAAAGGTCCCATGAACCTAGGAGAGATTTTATCTCCCTGTCCAAACTTGATCAAACTCTTATGCAGTTTTACTCATAATAAGACTCAATTGCCAACCTCGTAACTATGGTCGACACGGTGCGCATCAGCATAACTCTTATGTTGATCCTGCGCTTCTTTAATCCTTTGTCTTATTGTTTGCATTTGCTCTTCTATTTCTTGGATCGCTTTTGGTACCACAAGGACCCTATCCTCAAGTCAATCCCAACTCAAAGGCGTCTAACACGGTCGCCTGTAAAGAAACTTGAAAGGTGCCATCGTAATGGTGCTTTG
>JASDQU010735832.1:68335-98398 GCA_032191745.1 Picea mariana | reverse complement strand
AATCTTCCTTAACACGTTATTTGTCCTAAAGCCATATAGGTTTATCCAATTATTAATTAACAACGTGACATGCCCTTCAAGACGCACTAGGTGCTCCAACGGTGCCACTCGCCTCAATATGTTTCTCTTGTGTGACATGCCCTTCAGGACGCACTACGTGCTCCAAGGGTGCCACTCGCCTCTTTCCATCTTTCTTGCGCAACGTGCCCTTTAGGACGCACCACGTGCTCCAAGGGTGCCACTCGCCTCTTGACTGACTTGGTAGACATCAAAAACCCCTGGAGTCAATACTTCGTCAGGTGATCTTGTGGGAGACTAAGGGTCTCTAAGGAATAAGGGACACATGGAGTAGAGTATGTCAAGTAGTCCTTGTAGCAACAACAAAAAAAAATTCCACCACTGCGAGTTGAGTGGACATTGGGAATCGAAGTGTTGGTGACTTCATCCAGAACTTCAACCCAAAAAATGCACAGCCAAGAGAAGGGTGTGGAGAGTGAACAATACAAAATATGAAGGGATACCTAAATCACCAATTCAAGGAGAATAAGTTATCCATGGAGAGATAGCAGCACAGGAGGTTTTCATCACCATCAAAGAGCACAGTGGGTTGATACCAACAACCAATGTCACACCATTCCAATTCTTGCCAACAATATTCCAAAATAAGTTTTACTTCTTGAAGATGTGTCAGAGACTAGTGCAAGGAGGTCAATGACCTTTGGGGGAGTTCTTGAAAACTCCATGATGTTCTTGCAAGTGTGTGCAGACACTAGAGAGTTGTTTCTATGTCGAGAAGCAATTGATCCTAGAAAGAGAAGGCGGCCACACTTCCTTTGGTGGGTCCATTGATATGTGATGGCATAGCATGTTGGGGTAACACTGAACATAAAATATCATTCAACTTAGCTTCATTGGATACCAAGATGGACTGTCTCCAATACTCAAAGGGATATGGGAATCGATGTTGAGTGGAGAGTTTGGATCTAGAGATTTCTCATAGATGATTGTTAGTGAGCAAACTTTTAGATTGCAGGAATAAGCAAGCCAAAACCAAAGCTAGAGTCATAGCCAGGGACTAAAGCCACGAGACAGAGTCAGACCTATTGGAAGGTGTAATACCCTTGTTTCCCCTAGTTTGTAAATATAACTATAACTTTCTAAAAGATTATGGTAGACTAAATATGTGTGCATGTTGGATCTGATGAACCTTTTGTTATAAAAGGTAATGTATGCATTTTATGTTATTAATTGAAAATGGATAGTGTTGCATAGCTTCTAAAAGGGGGGTTTTCCAAGATAGATCATGATGTTATGAGAAATATGGGGAGGGGAAGCAAATATGGTTTTGATGACCCCCACCAAACCAGTACCTCATTGGATTTAATTGCTCAGACTCGAAACAGTCCTCTGACCCAGAAATGAATTACCAATCAGGATGGTAGTTGGAAAAGTCCTCCTCAAGAGTTAATGAGGAGATGGGGTAGACTACCCATTTGCAAGGACTTCCAAAACTAAACATGAGATAGGGATTCAGACCCATGCGACCTTCTTTAGGAAGGAAATAAATAAGTAATATCGTGGGCAGAGGCAGATCTAGGAGGAAGCAGAGTCGAGAGAAAAAACTCCAGAAGAGAAAAGAGCACTGGTAGCTCTCTGGTTCGAGGGAGAACTGAGAAACAAGATCGTTCTGGGTGCATGAAGTTGTTGGTATATTTTCCAGTCCAAGCTGATAAATGGGGTTGATGAGTGACTATGGAAGTACCTGTTCAAACCCCCTTGCTTGGTACAGAAAAAATCAGTTGCCAAGTTCCGGTGGGAGGAGGAGAGTAACCTTCTTCCCTAACAATCGTGGAGCAAGAACAAAGAGTCTCTCTCAGAGCATCATGTTCTAGCTAGGGGGTGGCCAACGGTAAATCCGTTCAGGAGTGGTTGTGCCTACGGTTGGGTGGAAACAGGCACCCCTTTCAGCAGTTGCTTCACGATTTCTGGTTTATGATAAGTATTTTCATATTCTGTGTACTGAAATGGAAATGATGATTGAATAAATATATGTCTATGACTAAGTTTTGTATTGAATGATTAATGTAGAAATGTGTTTGTTCTCTCTGTGAACCCATGCTTTTGAATGGTCTTATGTTTTCCTTAACTAAGCAGCTAGAGATTTATGGGACGTGAGTTTGCAAGAGAATCAAGGTAGGGTTAACTAGAATGCTTAATTCCTGTCAACCTCTTGAATCTACCTTCGCGGGAATACCAAGTTCAAACTCTCTGGAAGGAGGGTGCCTCCTTCAGACCCTTCACCTGTGTGACTGAGGGTTCATGCCCATGTCCTTAACCAATTCACGGCCAAGGGATTAGCGTGTAGCCCATAAGAATTTTCGGAGGACCCATATGACCAAGGTCTAGGAACCCGGCACTAGTCCCGAAAGGAGATAAGCATTTCTGGCTTCAGAACTCCGAGAGTTCGAAGCTCTTGAGTATTACGAGCTTACCATTTGTGAACTGGCCAAAGGAACTTGTTTTTATGGTTACCCATGAGGTTGATCGACATTTGGTGGTTTCTCTAACCAAGGCAGATAAACATGTCCCACCATTAAACTCTAACCCTTTACCAATCGCGAAGTAACGCCAGCCGGAGATCCGAGGGTATTCGGGATCCCCCTAGCTGTTGTATCTACACCGAGATGAGTTTGGAGTTAACTACTCTGGGAGAACAGAGGTGATTATAACACCAAACTCCCCAAATGTCAAAGTTACGAATTGATGTAAGCCGTGGATCTAGGGAATCTGTTAGGAACCACACGTAATCGTCCGATCAACTAGTGGAGGGACTCGCGTACGGTACTTTGATGAAGTCTTACTTCGGGAGAGCGGAGCAGCCATAACATTGAAACATCCCACAGTTAGAGCTGCGAAGTAACGAGGACCGTAGATCTAGGGACCCTCCTGGATTTCTCATGACTGTAGATATAGACCGTGGTCAGCTTGGCATTGACCACTCCGAGATTAAGGAGGAAGTCACACCACGGATCAGCCCAGGGTGACGTGGCATACTGACGTCACCCAGGGTGGCGTGGACCCATGATTGACGTGCCATGTGTCACCTGGATTCGCATGTTTCGTAGATCCTGTGTTCCCATTAGAACATGACACGTGTCACCCACTATAGGGGCCACGTGTCATATATGTCTTGCCGCGTGTAACCCCTGGCACATACTTGCTTGGTCCATCTGGCAGTTGCAGTACTCGGGACCCACCTGTACTTGCCTCCACGTTCAATACCTCACCACGTGCGAGGGTGGACAATTTACGAGTTTAGGACTTTAGAGGTTTGGGGTGTAGTGTCGTAGATAATCCAAAAGGCCTGAAGGTTGGAGCCACGTGGTGATATTTAGGGCTCCTTCGAGAGTTCAGAAATACGGGACTCTAGAGGACATGTGTGCAGGAACGAAAAAGGGGTGTTCAGCGTCAAAGCGTCAGATGTCGAACCCCCCTCTAGCCAGTGTGTAATTAAGGAAACTTAGGCCATAGGGAATTCTATTTCCTTAGACAATTTGGAAATAATATATGCAATAGGAAATTAGAGTAGGGCTACTAGATTGCTAGCATTTTAGGGCTCTAGTAGCTACTTCCAAACAAGGTGCACTTTGAGAAATTCAAACAAGTGGAAAACTATAGAGAAAAAGATAATAACTTATGTTTCTCTCCTAGGGTTTTGAGCAAGCACTTTCATAATCTTTAACATGAACCAAGTAAAATTTACCATAACCATTCATTAACATAAACAAATTGCAGATGTTCTACTTACTTCACCAAGAATAATCAAACCAAACCCTAGTTGAAGATCCTCCACAATGAATAATAGCCAAGATATACCAAAAATTGCCTCTCCGAGAAGTTGCGCACTAATTAGTTCAACCAATAACCCTTAAACAGGGCCAAATTTCAGACCACACACTTGTGTGATGAGAGATTATGAAGAAATGAGAGTTTTCTCTCTATATTTATACAGTATCAATGACCTTTAATTATAATTGGGTCATAAAAAGGTCAACATGGCCAAATTACATTTAAAATCCAGTTTTTACATAAATGAAATTAATTAAACCATAATTTCATCTCCAAGGGTGACGTCATGCCCTTCTAGGGTGACGTTAGGCCCCTAGGGTGGAACGCTAGGCCTCAAATGCAAAACATTTTGCCTCCAAAGGCCCTGAATTTTGCAACACGTGCCAAATAGCACACAACTTCCCTCATAAGTGAAAACCCTAGATCTAGATGATGTCAGGGTCATAATGATGATGTCATGTGCTTTCAAGGGTCAACATCCAAGTGGAAAGGCAAGACCCCCTTGGGTCTATGTCTGTCAGAGTGTCCCTGGTGCAACGTCCTTCTTTCTTTTTGGTGCAAGCCTCTGGTTTCTCTCTCCCCATGGTTGGGTCACAACATCCATCTATGGGCTTTCAACCCCATTAAGGTCTGAGCTAATAATTCTCCCATATGTACCTGTCCACCGAGCAAAGTCCTGCATCAACAACAAGTACATCCTCCAGGGGTTCATAAGTGACAGGGATCATAGCATGTAAATCACATCTAATAATCGAATTACCCAAACATGTGCATCAAACCCCCATTTACCTAGACAAATGATCAAATACGTTATGCAGTTTAACAAGTTAGGTTTGGAGAAGGTCTCAGGATGTCCTATTGGGATAATCCTCCTTAATTTTAGGGTGTTTCCCAGGTGAGAAACAATATAGGTCATGTAAGTGTGTGTGAAGTGGTGTGGGGGAAATGTTTGGGCACAGGGTGCAGTGATAACAAGGAAATGTAGGTCTTGCCTGTGGGTGCCTTTGTAGAGGGTGAGTTGCACCTTATCATGGATGCCTTTGTTTCCTATCCCATTCAATGCCTTTTATTCCTAGTCTTCTTTCTTTTGGTCTTTTTTCTTTTCAAGGGAAGAGTTGGAGGAGATTGTCCTAGCTTGGTGACCAGAGGTGACAACGTTACCCACAAGAATTTCACGAAGATGAGAAGGTTGGCTTGTGATGAGACCCCCTTTCTCTTGGCTATGCCACCAATAGCCACTACCCTGGTTTACTGAACAAATAGATGATAGTGTCATACCACTACATGACCATGGTCCTAATAGGTCGGCTCACGATGAGACCTCCCATCCACCAACTAGTACCTTCAATTTTTATTTATCTTATGGGTTCCCTTTTCTTACTGAGAAGCTTTTTATTGCTTTCTCGAGCATCCTTGGGCGAAGCATCTCAAAGGTTTCACTTTGTCTTTAAACTCTTGCCAACTAATTTTACTCTCTAGGCCTTAGCTCCTTCTTCCCACAAGGCAAGGTACAACCCTTCCTAGTGTAGCAAACCCAATGCCCGAACCAAGGTGGGGGAAGATGAGAGGAATAATGATGGAAAGTGGTAAGTATGGAGGGAATCGACGATGAAATTTCATAGACCCACCCAGTAGCAACTCATCCTAAAGGGGATTCAGCTTAATAGGGAATTATGTTACCCTCCCAGGTATGAACAAGTTAAAGAGCATAATTTACAAGCAAATGTTATGAAATGAAGGAGATTTCAATGCAACATACTTAAGTGCTTCAATAATCAGAGTGACACATACCATGATACCTAGACTCATTACCTCATGGAGCAAGACTTATTGCTACTTCAGAACCAGGTTGGTGGGATGGATGTTGTTGTTGCTGATAGATGGGTTGCACTGAAGAAAATATGGTCCCTCTAGGGCCATTCTCAAGTCATCTGGCTCTCGACACTCCATGTCTAGGACCTGTGGGCCTCAAGACATGATCTTCTTAGTTATCCCTAGGATAGAGGATAACATGCATCATCTAGGGCCTTTGGAGGCCAAACTTCCTACTTCTAGAGCCCAACGTTTCACCCTAGGGACTCGACGTCACCCTAGAAGGGCATGACGTCACCCTTGGAAATGATTTCAGGGGTTAATTACTTTCATTTATGTAAAAACTGGATTTTTGATGTAATTTGGCCAGTCGGCCTTTTTATGACCTAATTTTAATTAAAGGTCATTGATACTGTATAAATAGAGAGAAAATACTCTCATTTTTTTATCATCAGTCATCACACAAGTGGTGTGGTATGAAATTTGCGCCCTTCTTGGGAGTTATTGGCTGAAATTTTAGGCACACTTTCTCTTAGAGGCTAAAATTTGCAACTTGGATCATTTCTTGGTGAAGTTACTTGGAATTGTAGGGTTTTGTGGCTTGATTATTCTTGGTGAAGTAAGTAAATCTGCAATTCTTCATTTTATTTGAATGGTTTATGGTAAATTTTCTTATTCATGTTAAAGATTATGAAATTGCTTGCTTGACAAACCCTAGGAGTAAATGACTTAATTTGCTACTTCTTTACTCTTCATTTGCTAAACCTTGCCAAGAAGATTTTGACCTAGGTAAACTTATAGAGCCCTAAATACTAGCACTTTAGAAGTCATTATCTAGTCAATTGTTGGTTCTAGTATCTTTCAATAGTCTAAGGAAGGAAGATTTTTCTAGGACCTAAAATTGCTTATTCTCTAGCAAGTTTATCCTTAGGGTTGCGATGTTTGAGGCCTTGAAGAGCCAACACCTCTTCCATCCATCTCTTATCCTTAGGTAAGTATAATCATTGTGTCATTTCTTCCAAGATAAAATTGTCACCTATAGACTCCATTACCCATAAAGGCACTAGTCTACTCATTATAGTGATTGATTGATCAAACAACTTTCAAACTATCTTCCTTGAAACATTTTCTAACCTCTACTAACCTTAAACTAGACTAATTCATTAACTAACTTGTTGTTGTTGCAAAAGTGACATTAAATGTTTGTTAAACATTAAATGTTTGCTAAACATTAAATGTTGGTTAAACATTTATTTCAAAAGTGACATTAAACGTTGGTTAAACATTGGCAATTTTGCTTGAGACAAGTAGTCATCATTCTACCAACCTAAAGCTACATTTTCTTGTCGTTTTCATGCAATTTCAAGGCATAATTATTTTGGTTGTTACCAAATAATTATTGTTGTTGTAAATAATTACATTGCTGCAATTTTATATCAGCTTACTTATTTTTCAAAGGTTCATGGTCTTAAGAATCACTAGCATCATTTGGTACTTGAAAGTTGCCACACTTTTCTATTGGTTGTCTTGTTCTAGGTAGGTACACCTTATTTACCTTTTGCTTCATCTCTATAAGACACGAAGAACCTTTGACTTGAGTTACCAGTGAGAGGGGGGGACTTTCTTACATATTTTTTCTTATTCATCAACCCTTTAGGTCACTGGGGACGTCTCCCTTGGGGTATTCTTGGTATACTCCAAAATAGAAATGGGTTTCCTATTAAGGTGACAGTGATAGGTCACCCCCTTGTTACACCAATATTTCATTCACTTACCTTTTCTTTGGGAAAGTACATATTGTGTGATAACAGGCTACACAGTGCCCAATATTCATCCCCCTAGGGGGAACGGTGATATTTTGTGTGACTGACATTTTTTTCATTTTTCGCTTATACTCTCAATTCTCACTTTAAAAGCTAAAATGAACCTTAAAATCAATCACATCACCGCATAACATTATTTTAGATTTCCATTTCTTATATTAACTTAGTTTAGATTTCAATTTCTTAGACTAGCTTAGTGCAGTTTTCATTTTCTAGATTAGTTTCAATTTCAGCATTTTACTTTTCTGTCATTTCAATTTGGAAATAAACCATCCCCTCAACTTCCCCTGGTATTTATTTGATCCCTTGTGAACCTACCTTGATCTGGGGGACCTATCAAAACGGGTATTAATCAGTGTGGAGTAGTTTTAATTAGGGAAATCCATTAGTTATTGTTCAATTAGGACAAATGTACTAAGTTTTGTGTGTGAAGTGAGACGGGCCTTCTAAAAACTAAATTCTCCTTGTGTTGGACCTCCAACATTACTCTTTTTCTTAAGGTCAGCGGAGGCAGTTGGATGGTAAAGTCGTTCTTGCAACGAAGTTCAGGTCTTGTGCTCAAACTCGAGCAAGGACGTAGTCTAGTCGCAGAACAAAGCTTAACTGGGCCAAGCCCACGTACCTTTCTTCTTCAACATGCCAATCAAGATCCAAAACCATCTCACGCTTTTACTATGATTCACTCAGAGTGTCCTCCCCTCCGTCTACCTGGGGATCCCCCTTATTGATAACCCACTAAGAAATCTATCCTGGGACACCCTACTATCCAACTTCTGAAAGAAACTCTCCCTATGGACCTTCCGATCCCTCAATCTGCCTGGGCGCCTCATCCTCCTTAAGTCAGTACTACAAGCTCTTCTAGTCTATGCCTTCTCAACTCTAGCTACTCCAAACATCATCCTCAATACCTTAAGAAATATCCAAAGGAGATTTCTCTAGTAGGGCACTAAAGAAGGATGAAAAATGACCCTAGTAAGTTGGAAAAAAGTTTTCAAACCAAATAAAGCAAGGGGGTTGGGCCTCAGAGACCCAGCTCTTCTCAACAAGGTCCTAGGTGCAAAAATTTGGTGGAGATGGCTAAAGAGACCCCAAGACCTTTGGGCACGACTTTGGAGGAAAAAATTACACCCCCACAACCTCTGAAAGAGAGATCATCATATGGAATGGTCAAAGCCTTGTCTCGCTCATCTGGAATGCGGCCAGAAACAACAGGGGTCTCATCACAGACCATTCTTTCTAGGAACTGTAGAGTGGGACTTCATCTCTCTTATGGAGTGACTCCTGGTAACAACTCCCCACCATGAACACAGATCCAAATGTGAGCGCCTTCATTCCCCTCACGACATAAGCAGGCCTCATCAAGGTCTCGGATTACTGGAACCCTGTAGTTAATCGAGAAATCTAGCGCACCTGAAAAAACTCCCACGAGGCTCTGAACATCCCCACTGAGTTAAATCTCCAACCTTTGTTGGCCCATCTAGATTCAAGGAAAATTTTAAGTCAAGAAGGGAATGAAATCCTTAGATGGGGACATACCTCCACAGGCACCTTCAATATTCAATAGGCTTACCAACTTAAAGTAGGTCACGAGTCCCTACCAAAAGAAGGGGTTTGGGGAAAGATTTGGGAAACAAAATCTTGGACAAAAATTAGCACCTTACTCTGGCTAACTGCGCACAACAACATTCTCACCTGGGATAACTTAAGAAAAAGGGGATTCATCGACCCTTCTTAGTTTCAGTTATGCGGTTCAGAGGAGGAAACTCAAAACCATCTCCTAAATGTTTGCTTCTACAGTTCGTGCATCTGGGATCACAGCGCCAGCCTCATGAGAACCATGGACCAAAATCGCACAGGCATCCGGGAAAATTTAGCAGGTTGGTAAACCTCAATTTTTCAATCCCCTATCCTTAATAGAATCTGGCGGCTTTTACCGGGTTTCATTCTTTGGAAAATTTGGAAGGAAAGGAATAGACGAATCTTCAAATCAGATACTAGGAATTGGCAGGAAGTCTGGGACACAATTCATTCCAACATCAACGAAACAATCTCTCTTCATCCCTGGACGAACCAGGACTTAAATTGCCCAATGAATGAACGTCTCATACTTAATTCCTAGAAACTCAATCTCCACCCCCCTCCCGCCATCCCATACACTAACGTCAATCATAAGCTGAGCCCCACACATTGGGAGGTGCCACAAATAGGATGCCACAAATTAAATTTTGATGGGGCCTCCAAAGGGAATCTAGGACCGACAGGATACGGAGCAGTCATCCGCAACAGCAAAGGGGAAATCCTCCACATTGTCGCAGGAAATATGGGGCACAACACCAACAACGTTGTGGAAATATGGGGACTCCTCTGCGATCTACAAGCAGCCAAAGAACAAGAGATTTTCCCCATCATTGTAGAAGGTGATTCGCAAATTGTCATCAATCTTCTTTGTCATCTCCTTAATGGGTCAAACCTGGAGAAAATTTCCCCAAGTTGGAGAATTATGAATGGGCTTTTCAGAATCAAGTCCATTCTCTAGCCTAACTGGGTAATCTTTCCATCCCATGTTCAACGATCGACAAATCAAGTGGCCGACTTACCTTTAAATTATGGTGTCGATCTGGAGGAAGGAGACTTTTTGTGCTCCCCCACCTCCTCCTCCTCTCATCCCATAGTGATCACTTGTAGAAACATAGCCAACATCAAAGACCGACCACCGGATGGGGTGCTACCAGGATTAAAATGTGGAAATTTCACGAGGAGGCCACCTGGCCAGATGGATAGCCATTTGGCGCATGATCAGATCCGCCCCCCCAATATCATCACCTCATGGATTTAACACAACCATCGTCACCCTCCAGACCACACTTGTGGCTAGCCTGTCACATGATTTGGAAGCTCCACAGTGTGGGAAACTTCATGGCATCATGCAGGTCGCTTCAACAATCACATCCTCCTCTCAGCAATGGCGCCCCTAAATCTGAGCATGGGCACAATCTTCCTCACTCGCTCCTCCGTCATTTCCTTCACTAGATTTCCCTAGTTCCAATTCTCCTCCATCCCTTCTAGATCATTCTACACTCGGCTACACGAACCTCAAGTTGGCGGCTCACCCTTTTTCTTCTCCTCTGCATTATCCATCCCAAGCCGACAACAGCCATCACCATGCCCCGTCTGAGAGGAAAGTCCAGGAGAGGGGCAGCCTGGTACGCAGCCAGGGGAAGGGAGGCGCCCAATTCTGACCCTCCACTTGAAAGCAAAGATATCCCCATCTTGGCTCCTATCATAGCTCCCACTTCCGCAGAACCTCTTCGAGAGGCTACCCCGAACCTTTCCCCACTCTCAAACCCTTACGCATATCGAATATAGTGGTTTGACACCCTTGGGAATTCACTCGGCTACGCGCCTCCCCCCCCCTCCCCTCCTCATCACCCACCTCTTCCGCCCTCTCTCTCTTTCCACCGTGTTGATGCTACCTCTGCTCCCTCACCCCTTCCATCCTCCTCTTCCAACTCACCGCTTCCCCCCCCACTCCGCTCCACCTACAACAGGTGCCCTGACCAAGAAGCGATCATGGCTTCACTGTGAGACCTCACCAAGGGTCATGAGGAAGTCAAGTTTGCACTTCTCGAACTGCAGAAGAAGGATGTTTAACACTAGAGTCGTGTGGACATTTTGATGTCCTTTCTATAGGACCTCCGGCAAGCAATGGTGGATCGAGACAGAGGCAAATCGAAGGAGACCCAGGCCTTCGCGAGGCCAAGGCTCGGTCTAGGTTTTTAGTTTTTTCTTGTTTCAGGTTTTTCTCTTATGTTTCTATCTAGATAGCCATGAGAATATAGTCGACTTAGAGAAGCCTGATCTGTTTAGTTTAGCTTTCAGCACTTCGCCCTGCGCGACATCATAGTTTTTTGCATGTCTCACTCTGATTTTTGGACAAATGGCAACAGTGGTTTCCCAGATGGTCAGTGCTGCCAAGCATGTTTAGACTCCAACATAGTTTGTAATTTTTTCCAGAAGGCTCTAATACAAATACTAATTTACAAAAAAAAAACATTACTCTTTTTCTTTCTTAATTGTGTTGAACTTTTGCGTGTGAAGTTAGAGGAATAGTCTCCATGTTGGACCTCTGGCATAGTTCTTCACAACCAACTTGAGGGATAGCCTCTAAAGGGCCAAATATAGATTAGATTTTCTTTATTGTTTTCACTTTGCACCAACTTGAGGGAACTTTTCACTTTATTGTTAATTGTGTTGAAATTTTGTGTGTGAAGTCAGAGAAATAGTCTCCATGTTGAACCTCTGGCATAGTTCTTCACAACCAACTTGAGGGATAGCCTTTAAAGGGACAAATATAGATTAGATTTGCTTTATTGTTTTCACTTTGCACACATATCACATAGTGTCGTGTCTTGCACTCACAACAACCACTCGACAATAAACCAATCAACTTAAGAACTCACTCTTAATAATAAAACATATAAGAGCATTTGCAATACATTCACTTTTCTTACAACAACAACTTTACTTATTGGAACTAGTCTCTATTTCATTTTGCTTATTGTCATTTACTTGCAAGTATCAACGTTTTCTTTCATTGTATATCTCTCATGCAAGTAATCCATATGTTTTGAATATCTTGATTATAAGCAATTCATTTATTGTCATATATGTTGCTTCTGTAGATCTATTTGTAGTTTCTCTTGTTTCGAATAAACTCCTGGATTTCATTTTGTACTTAGCTTAGTTCAAGCATTAGATTATTTTATTAGGGACTACCCACCTTGGCTTTGCTAGGAGTTGGCCTAGACAGAGGAGTTGAGGATCAGGTGACAACACCTTGACTTGAGACTTTCCCCCAAGGATACACCGAGTGCATTGAAGATTTCTTCCACATTACCCAAGGTGTGTATAAGGCGACAACATTTTTGGCATCGTTGTCGAGGATAAATTTTTCTATTCCCGAAATTTGACTTTTTGTTTTTTTTCTTTGTATTTAATGCTTGTTGTTTATCATAAATAGACTCGATCATCTGGTGACTCCACTTAATTTAAATTTGACAAAGTATTCTACAAGAAGGAATTCTCAAGGTTTGGTTGACTTCATCCCCGAACCTGAAAAGGTTTATAGAAGGAGGTTGAACAAGCTTACTTGTCGTAGAATCCTTGATGATCTTTTATTCGAGTCCATTTCTGATATACACTTGCTTTTTAATAATTCTAGTTTAGAAATGGATGATTATTTTAGTCCAATTGATTTTTCTGCAATAAATGGTTATCCTCATGCTCTACCTAAAAAAGCTACTGAAAAGTTACTTGCATTTCGGGGAAATAATGCTATAAGTGTTAAAGCTCATATTAAATCCTTTTCTTTATGCATTAATAAATGGTGTAGTGGTGCAACACATAACCATGAAGATGTTAAAGTGAAACTTTTTGCCTTGTCTTTTGAGGAAGACACTTATGATTGGTTTTCTAGGTTAGATGACAACAAATATGCCACCATCAAAGTTTTGATTGAGGCTTTTACAGAGAGATGGGGTGATAAGAAAGAGCATCGTCATTTGTTGGTAGCACTTCACAGTATAAGGAAGAATGAGAATGAAACTATGGAGGAGTTCAATAAGAAATTTAATGATTTGATCGCAAGTATCCATAAAGACATTAAGCCTCCAGATCAAACTATTATCATTTATTATATTGAAGACTTCAATGGTGAATTGAGGTATTAGCTTAGAGACAAAGATCCAACAACTCTCAAGATTGCCAAAGAAATGGCTATTAATATTGATAGGAACATGCAAGCATCTCTAAATTCCAACCTTCCTAGTTTCACAAGGGGTAATAATTCCAAGCAATTAGAGTCCAAAGATGAATCAATTGCAATAGAAAGTAAGAATTCTTCTTCGGACCCTTTGAAATAGTTGACAGAAATGAAAGAAATTATGAAGGCCATGGAGACCAACCATGCAGCTCAGTTAAATGTCGTGCAAAATAGATTGATTTCCATGGAGCGATCTCAAGCTAGCAGATTTCAACATAGGAAAAACAATTAAATATGGAAGAAGAAAGTTCCTTCCCAAGATCAAAGGCCACCCAATCAGTTGGAAGTAACAAATATGGTTCGACAAGAGGCTTCTCCTTTTTGTAGAGCTTGTGAAGAATTTCATGAGGAATCCACTTGCCTTGTTTTTTGCCAGATAAATGAGAAAGGGTTTCTTGAAACAAGTAACTATGTTGGATACTCAAGATGCCCATATTTTATAAATAATGTAGGAAAAACTCATCCTATCACAAGTAATCAATGGAAGAAAACGATAAATATAAGTAAAAGGAAAGTGGATTTAAAGGTTGATAATGTGACTAGGTTGTATAGTGAGAAGCCTACTCCATAATAGATATTAAAGATGGCAAGATATAAAGGAGTGACCTACCAGATGAAAGGGAATGATAATTCAAGTAAATCACACCAAAACATTCCTAAAGCATTTACTCCTCCAACTAAAGATCTAAGTCTTGACTTGGAAAATTGGATATCAAACACTAAGGTTTTGGTTCCAATGGTGGATCTCATTAAGATACCATCACAAAAGGATAAGTTTTTAAAGGCTATAGAAGGTCCTAATGAGAGAAGTCTTGGGAAGTACAAGTCTAAAGAGCACCATGAGGACGTCCTTGTTATCTTGAATAGTACGGATTGGACAAAGGAAGATCATCCACATTTCTTTGTGTCTTTAATGATTAATGATCTTCTTTTGCATAATTGTATGTATGATTCTGGAGCTTCATCAAATATTATCACCAAGAATGTCATGAAGCTTTTGAATATGAAAATCATAAGACCATATCATAACATATGTGCCATGGATTCTAGAGAAATTGATGTGCATGGAATAAATATGGGTCTTCAAGTTAAATTGGCAGCTTATCCTAGTATCACATTTCCCATGGACATACTTGTTAATGATGTTCCTAATGTATGGGGTATGATCTTATCTAGGAAGTGGGCTACTACTTTGGGAGGTACTAGTCAAATGTATTTATCATATGCCACCATTCCTTCTTCTGAGAATTCATTGGTCAAACTTTATAGGGAGAAGGAAAGGAAATTCCATGTTGAAGATCCTAAAGAACCCATAAATGAATTTGTTTATCATGTACATGACATAGGAAGTTATGAAATTTTGTCTAACTTTCTAGCACTTGTCAAAGAAAAATTCAAGGAAGAACTGCCAAATTTTTATAATGTCTTGGACACCATGGATTCTTTTGATGGTCTATTTATTGAGGAAGTCCCGAGTGAGAAGGATATTGATGTAGCACCTTCAGAATTAGGAATTGGGTTGAATTTATCGGTTGGGTCAGCATTGTCAGCATCAATTTGTCAGCTATTAGATGATTCAGTTAGATGTCAGGATGAGTTGGAAAGAATTTTTGGGCCATCCATTCCAGATGTATTAGAGCCTGGGGAAATTTATGTTGGTAAAGAGGATATCTTTAATGGATAGGGAAAACATAAAAAAATATAAAAAGAAAAGAAGAAGAAATGGAATAAATATGGTGGAAGATTATAAAGATGATAAGGAAGTTAATGATAAAGATAGTGTTAAATTTAAGCAGCTACAAGAGCCATTCTCTGAGAGAATGGCATAAGACCCTATTTGAGATCTAGGACCCCCAGTGCACTCCTGGGGTTCTTGGTATGGGACCAAGCAGTTAGAGCCATGACAAAAGACCCTAGTGAGGGCACCCAGTGTATTGTTGGGGTTCTTGGTCAAGGACCAAGCAGTTTGATGATGTAAGTCCCTAGATGTGTTCTAGGGCCCCTAGATGTGTTCCAGGGAATCCTTGCTCGGTGCTTGGATTGATCCTTGGTTGTGTACCTTGGTGGATAAGACCCTGGTGGTGATCTAGGGCCCCCAGATGTGTTCTGGGGTATCCTGGTCTAGGACCAAGTGGTTCTTGGTTAAATGCCAAGACGAGATGATGTGTGATCTTCTTCTCTCCCAGGATAGTCCATGATACCTAGGAGTAGTTAAGAAGGACATGATCACATCAATGACATTCCTCTTATGTTGGGATGATAAAACCTTATAATTTATCATGAGACTTATGTGGACATCTTTCCATTGAAGAAGACCCCTTTGACTTTGTCTTGTTACTTCCCTTGCTTTAGCAACGTTCTTCTTAATGTTTAATGTGGTGTTGGTCATTTCTAGTCACTTTGACTTGTTGACTTTATAATTAATATTTTTATAATTAAAATATTAATTTTTTTTTTTATTTTGTTTTATTTGGGTTTTAATTAACCCTAAAAGGTAGGGTTAACACTAAACGCCTTCCTAAAATATAAAAAGAACCTCACCCCTCCTCACTCTTACACACAATCATATTCTTCCTCCCACACTTTTCTTGGTCTGATTTTTGTTGCGGCTACTCTTGTTCAGTTTGGTTTTTGGGTGCGACCTCCTTGGAGTATTTTTCTCTTGTTGTTTTAAGGTGCAGCCTCCTTGGAGCATTTTCTTTTGTTGGTTGAGAGTTCGACCTCCTTGGATATCTTTTGTTTTTTTTATTTAGGGTGTGGCCCTCTCTTTCGGATCTTCCTCTTGATGTTATATGTGGTGTGGCCCCCTCCTCTGTTCTTTTCCAGCCTACCACATTTTACTTGTTGGTGTTAGGATGTCGCTAGTGTCTCTTTAGGTTGTCGTTGGTGTCTCTTCTTGTTGCCGCTGGTGTCTCTTGTATGTTGCCACTGTCTATTAGATTACAACATGTAGGGATTGATGAAACAACCCTAAGATTTCCACCTAATTTGTTGTAGCAGTCCTACATATTTTGGATAGTCTTTTTTAGGGTTGTTAGTGGCTTCTTTCAACCACAAGTTTGGACAATGTTGCTCTTGTTTCAGCCCTATATTTTATGATTTGTGTGTTGGTTGGTTTTCTGATCTTTTCCCTAAAAGTCTTCTTAGAAAAACTATTCACTTTTTCATGATGAGATCTACCCCTAAGGGTTTGAGCCATGAACCATAAATATTTTATGAGCATACAGAAAAGAGGACAACAACAAGCATCTAAGGTAAACTTGTTCTTTAATTATTGATAGGGTAATGTTCAGATTATTTGTATTATTTATGTGGTTGGTCAACTTTAGAAATTTTGATTTGATTGTTGATCTATATCTACTGTAGTGAATAAATTTAAAAGAGTATTTATGTTCTAGTTTTCCCTTGGATTTCTAACAAGGTCTCAGAGCTTAGGGCGTGAAAAGAGCTCAATTGTGGCATACTTTTGAGCCTGCGTAGATCCACACCTAAGGGTTTTTTTTGTAGATCAACAGTAAGCTTGTTTTATATCAGATCTTGTTTTCAGTATGGCTTCATCTTCAGTTAAATCAGAAGATAGGATTGAAGGGGCTTCAAACTTCAATGCCTGGAAGGCTAGGGTGTTTAATATCCTAGAAGAAGGTGACTTGGATGAGTTGGTTACCATGGCGATAGAAGAGACTACTTCAAATATAGGAAGAGCATCATATAAGAAGAGGCAGGCCAAATCCAAGAGGCTCATCCTTGACTCAGTTAAAGAAAACATGATGCCTCTTATTGTTGATCTAAGGACAGTTAAATAATGCTTTGATGCCCGAGAAAATATATATGAAAAGAAGGCCCCAACTCAGAAGAGGATATTTAAGAAACAACTATGTACATTAAAGATGGGAAAGGATGAATCTATCTCTGCTTTATTTTCCAAAATTTCCCAAACAAGAGATCATCTTGCAGTAATTGGAGTTGCAATGGATGATGATGACCTTGTACAAACAACAGTAGATGGTTTTCCTGACTCATGGGAGACATTTCTCTCATCATTCAATGGAAGAGAAGTTCAACCCAACTTCGAGAGATTATGGCATGATTGCCTCGAAGAAGAGGGTAGATTTAAAAGAAGGAATGAACCTTCAACAGTGAAATACCATGCTCTTTCAGTCAAAGCCAAGAGATGGAAGAAGTTTTCTCAGCACAAAGGCAAAGGTAAGAAACCCCAAGGTAAGCACTCTCACTTTCACTCTCATTTATCTAAAGTAATATGCTTTAACTGTAAAAGGCTAGGTCATTATGCAAAAGACTATAGGAACCCTCCTTCATAGCAGAAACAGAGAGGTAGGTTCCATGCTTCAATTGAAACTGAGGAAGAAGAGCCTCAAAGAAGAAGAAACAAAGTTGCTACTAAAGAACAAGAACAACACAGAGAAATTTATATTGTTTCAACCCTCTCTGGTACTGTCACCAAGTCGGAAGAAATTTGGTTAGTGGATAGTGGGGCCTCTAAACACATGACAGGTTTCAAACAGAACCTTGTGAACTATTGAGATAATAAGTTCAATGTGAAGGTAGAATTGGGTGATGATGGAACCTATGCCATCAAAGGATTTGAATCAACATCCTTTCAGCTTCAGTCAGGTAATGTATTTCATATTGAAGAAATTATTTATGTTCCTGGATTAAAGAAAAATCGTATCTCAGTTGTAGTTATAGAAAGCAAAGGGTACTCAATAGCCTTCTCCAAAAAAAAGGCTCTTATGTGGCCCTCAAATGAAAGTTTGAGTTCAGCCATGACAATCGGAGCTCAAGAAAGTGGACTTTACAAAGTCACTGGTCAAGTTATTCAAGCATTAGCTCATGAGATGATCAACCCCTACAAACTATGGCATAGAAGGTTTGGACATCTCAACTATAATTCCCTCTCAGGTTTGCAAAAGATGGTAACGGGTATGCCAATTTTTTCTTTTGAGCATTATAGTATATGTAGAGGTTGTGCTCTTGGTAAAAATACAAAGAAAACTTACCCTCATAGTAATAGAAAAACTAATGGTATATTAGATCTTATTCATTCTGATCTTTGTAGACCTGTGACTAGTCCATCCATGAATGGTTGTATTTATTATATCATTTTTATTGATGATTGCTCTCATAAAACTTGGATTTATTTTTTGAAAACTAAAGATGAATTTTTCAATAAATTTCAGGATTTTAAGAATCTTGTTGAGAATTAGATAGGCAGACACATCCATGTTTTCAGAACAGAAAATGGAAAAGAATTTGACTCCCACAAATATGATGATCTCTATTGGACTTACGGGATTAAGAGGGAGTTGATTATGCCTTATAATCCTCAGCAGAATGGGGTTGCAGAAAGAAATAACATGACAATTTGTGAAGTAGACAAATCCATGATGTATGATCAAAATATTCCATTGTCTCTTTGGGCCAAAGATGCAAGCATTGCAGTCTATATTCAAAACAGGTGTCCTCATAAATCCCTGGAAGAGAAAACTCCATAATTGGTTTTCACCGGTAAGAAGCCTTATGTTGACCATTTGAGAATCTTTGGTAGTCCTGTCTACATTCATGTACCAAAAGAAAAAAGAACTAAGATAGAGCCCTCTGGAAAGAAAGACACTTTTGTGGGGTACAATGAGACCTCAAAAGCATATTGAATCTATGTACCAGGGAAAACGTTCATAGAGGTCAGTAGAGATGTGACCTTCCATGAGGAAGCAACCTTTCGTCGTTCCAGAGAAATTCCATGTGATACAGAGGAGCAGGAAGCTCCATCTCCAGAACCTTCAAATTCACCACTTCCAAATGAGCAGAGGGAGTAGGCTAGAGAGCCTTCAGTGGATCCCTTAAGGGATTATGTTGAGTTTCCTCTAGAGAAACCTCCTATTAAATGGAAGCCAACTTGGTGTCATGAAATTTTAAAGGAAGCAGAAAAGCATGCAACACCTAAAGCTACTTTCAGGGAAAGCAAGAAACCAGATAAATACTCAGGATTGATAGCTCAGTTGAATCTTATGATTGACTCCTAACCTTCCACCTTTGATGAGGCTGCCAAACATAAAGTGTGGAAGGATTCCATGATAGAAGAGTATGATTCAATATTGAAGAATGATGTATGGAAAGTGGTCCCAAGACCTCAAGGAAAATTAGTAGTAACCTATAAATGGCTTTACAAAATAAAGCATGCAACAGATAGCAGTGTTGAAAAATTCAAAGCTAGATTTGTGGCTCGTGTCTTCTCTCAGAAAGAAGGAATTTATTATGACGATATCTTTGCTCATGTTTCCAGGTATACCTCTATCAGAATCATCATCTCTCTTGCTTCAGTTTTTTATTGGAAACTTCACCAAATCGATGTTAAGACTTCCTTTCTTAATGTTGAAATTGAGCAAGAGGTTTATATCGAGCATCCTGAGGGTTTCGTGATCCATGGGAAAGAATCCCATGTCTAAAAACTCAAGAAAGATTTGTATGGATTGAAATAAGCTCTAAGAGCTTGGTATGGAAGAATTGGCAGTTTTCTTCAGAGTCTTGGGTTCTCCAAGAGTATAGCAGATCCTAATATTTATATAAATATTTGTGAAGAATCATCCTGTTATCTTGGTTTTATATGTGGATGATTTGTTCCTCACTGGAGAGGAACATCTAATAGCTCAGACTAAGAGGGAGTTATCAACAGAATTTGAAATGAAGGACTTGGGCCTTATGCATTACTTTCTTGGCTTAGAGGTGTGGAAGAAAACTGGTGAGATCTTTCTCTCTCAAAGCAGGTATGCAGTTGATGTGCTTCACAGATTTGGGATGTTGGATTGTAAGTCCATGACCACACCTATGATTTCTAACATGAAGAAGTTACATGATCAAGCTACAAGTTCAAATCCAGAATACCCTATCGTATATCGTCAGATGATTGGGTCCTTGATGTATCTAGTACATACCAGACCGGACATTTGTTATGCAGCGAATGCCCTCAACCATTTCATGTGTGAACCAAAACATATTCATATGGTTGTTGTTAAGAATATTCTCAAATATGTCCGGGGGACTATAGCCTATGGGCTCAAATACACTTCCAGTGGAGGTGTAATGCTTCATGGCTATACAGATTCAGATTGGATGGGAAATACAGTGGACCGGAACAGTACTTCCAGATATTGTTTCAATTTAGGTTCAACTATGTGTAAAATTTAGAGCTACTATTAAGTTCTTTTCAATTTACTAGACAATAATAGCATATGTAGGATCACTAAGAGAAATACAATCATAAGGTACAAAACATTTTATCCTAGGAAACCCTCATGGGGGAGAAAACCCAACAAAAACTTCCTTAATATAGATTGTCAATAAAATGCCAAGATAAAATACCAAACACTAGAGAATATCCAAGACTAAGCAATGCGCCTCTCTCTCCTTCTTCTGGCAACTGCAGTTATCTCCAATACTTTCTCACTAGATGAGTGGCATGAGTGAGTGTGAGAATGAGGCATCATTCTCTCTTATTTATACTAGCTAATAGGCTCTAGGGTTGTGTATTTTCACCAAGCAGGGCCAACTTCTTCAACTAGTGGATAAAACCACTTTAACTAGCCCTAGGGGTCGACTTCTCAATTAGCACCATATAAACATGGTTTGACCAATCCAAAATAGGGGATTCGGTCATACATAAGTCCCGACATGATCAATCCACAAAAGGGGATTGATCTATATAATAATAACTCAATTATATTTAGAATATTCTTCGAAGTTACAATATTTCAACACTCCCCCTTAACAAGAAGGGTATTCTACAATACAACATGATTAGGAGAGAGAGAGAGAGGGAAACAACATCATCAACATCTAGAACACTGACTGGCACATCTACAAGTCATCAAAAGTTTTTCTCATCATCAATAACATCATCATTCACAGCATGGAGTTGGAATAGTATCATCATCGTCATTCACAACATGGAGTTGGAATAACATCATCATCGTCATTCTCAGCATGGAGCTGGAATAACATCATCATCATCATTCATAGCATGGGGCTGGAATAACATCATCATCATCATTCATAGCATGGGGATGGAATAACATCATCATCGTCATCTGTATCAACATCAGTTAGCATAAAATCTATAACAACAACATCAATAGCACTAGGTCGATACAACATCATCAACAGCAAGAGGATGGAGCAACATCATCAACAACAACACAAGGCTGAGACAACAACATCATCAACACGAGGTTGATACAACAACATCATCAACATGAGGCTGAGACAACAACATCATCAACACAAGGCTGAGATAACAACATCATCAACACGAGGTTGAGATAACAACATCATCAGCGTGAGGCTGAGATAACAACATCATCAACATGAGGCTGAGATAACAACATCATCATCATATGGAAAAAAATTGAGGCGGGTGCAACAACAACATTTTTTGGTACTCTGACAGACTGTCCTTACTGGACCTTTGGGATCTACCCAGGATTCATAAGATTCCCTAGAATGTAAAATCCTAATGGAGCTACCACGTGGTACTCTGACAGACCGTCCTTACTGGACCTTCAGGATCTGCCAATGAATCAAAAGATTCCCTAGTATATAAAATCCTAACGGAGCTACCACTACTGACCACATTTGGCATATACATGCACAGGTAGTCTGACAGACCATCCTTAATGGACCTTCGGGATCTGCCTAGGGATGATCAATCCCCTAGGATATAAAATCCTAACGGAGTTACCTGTTGTTGGTCAAGATACCATAGTATCATCAACATCACTCCCCCTTTCGAGGGAGGTCCTTTCGGAATACACCAAGCTTGTCTCGAAAGTATTCAAACTTTACACGAGACAGAGGCATGGCCAACACATCTACAATCTTCTCATCTGAGCCAACATATTGGAGCTTTACAACTCCCCTTTGTACTATATCAAGAATGTAGTGATACCATATTTCTATCTGCTTTGACTTATCATGGAACACAGGGTTCTCCATCATCTTTATGCAACTCTGGTTATCACATAGAATCACAGTGGCTTCCATCTCCAGATTGAATAGACTTGTCAACAACTTTCGAACCCATATGGCTTCACAAATGGCGGAACATGCAACAATGTATTCCACTTCTGTCGTGCTGAGAGAAATTCTAGATTGCTTCCTACTCTGCCATGAAGTCATGGCTGACCCCAGACTTAAACAACATCTTGAAGTGCTCTTTCTATCAGAAACACTTCCAACCCAATCTGAATCAGTATAACCACCTAGTCTGAAGTCATGATCTCCAGAATAATAGAGACCATATTCCAACGTACCCTTAAGGTATCTCATCACATGTTTTGCAGCTAGAGAGTGAACACGTTTGGGCTCTACTAGATACTGACTCAAGGTGTTCACAACAAAACACATATTTGGCCTTGTATTCGTTAGATACATCAATGACCCAATGATCTATCTATACAGCGTAGCATCAACCAATTTTGACGAAGTATCAACATAGAGCTTCAACTTTGTTTTCATGGGCATGTTCATGGATTTACATTCCAACATATCAAATCTCTTCAGTGTTTGAAATGCATACTTCCCTTGGTTAAGGAATATCTTCTCTGGGCTATGACAAACTTCAAGACCTAAGAAATAGTGCATCGGGCCTAGGTATTTCATCTCAAATTATGTAGCAAGCTTCTTCTTACAATCAACGATGAGCTTCTCTTCACCTGTCAAGAATAAGTCATACATATGTAGCAGCAATATAACTGGTCCATCATCCACAATCTTGAAGTAAATATTGATATTAGCTTTACTCTTGGTAAATCCCAAGCTCATCGGAAAACTATCAATCATGCCATACCAAGTTCTTGGAGCTTGCTTCAACTTCTAGACATGAGTCTCTTTATCCTGTATTTCGAAACCAAATTTTTGCATATCATTGTACCAACCTGGTACACTTGCTCAACTTCAACTTAATATGCACAATCATGTGCCAACTCTATGTGCTTTCTGCAAAGAACAATCTGTATCACTGTCTGAGAGTATGTCCTCTACTCTCTCTACAATTGTTCCTCTGGGACTGGGACTGTGCACCTGCAACTTTTCTGAAGCTGAGAATCATTTTAGTTGTTGAAATCTAAGAGTATCCTCTCTATTTTATCACGGTAACAACTTCATCTGAACCTGAGAGTGGCTCAATAAATGATATTGAAAGTAGCTCTTCTTCTTCCATGGAGGTAACTCTATCTCCTATTATAGTCATGTCTCCATGGCCCGACTAGTGTACTGCACCAACTGCCACTTAATTTTAAATATGGGGATTTTTCTCCCTGCATCTCATACTATATATGAATCATGGTTGTTCTGGTTGTCTTCAAATATTGGAACTATTTATTCAATTATTGGAGTAAGTGTCTCATCATAGTCTTCTCCCTCTTGCTTGGAGAATCCTCTCGACACAAATCAGGCGTTGTACATCTTTATACTTTTATCTGCAACATGCTTGATCTGTTAGATCAATTTTGGAAATCACCATTAACTTCCTTTCTCCACTTAGGGGAAAATCCATATCTCAGTCCTTCTGATCGGCTTCCTTCTTTGTCACTGAAACAATGGAATCTTCCTAGGATATTTCATGTCTCCTAAAGGTCTCTGAAGCTACGATCTAGTCTTCTCAACTCTTGGCATATGTCTCCCAGTCCTGGAAGATGTCTCTTCATCTTATCCTTTCTGAGATCAGGCTTCCTCTAAGTCTACAAAAACTTCATAGTCTCTACAGTATATACCTAGTGTTGAATACCAAGTCTAAATATGAAAAGTTGAGTCAGACTTCAAACAAATTTTGCTTCCTATCAAGGTGGCTCCATTATTATTTGAACAAGTCTACTGTGAGTTCTTGTTCTAATGTTCAGTCATCTTTGGAGTCTTTTGCTCCTTATAATCAATCTCCATATGAGATACTCTAGATCTCAACAAATAGCTTCTTCTTCATCTTCTTTGGTACATGAATGTATATGGTCATGTACATAGTCTACTTCATGTCTCATATAGTCTGTTGCCTTCTGCAACCTTCACTATAGCTTCCTCAGGGTTATCACCGGTGACCTAAAACAAGGTCAACAAAACAACAAGCAAGAATAATACTCTTTTGATAATAATAAAACAATAGCACGAATAATCATCATAGTTGCTCCCTTAGAGCTATCACTTGTGACCTGCTTGAAACAAAGATCAAAAGTAAGAAATACAATACGAAATAAGACCAACACTCTTCTAGTGTTTTGATCAAACATTCCTCCATCGTAACCTGGAACCAACACAAGAATTTTCTCCTAGAAAAATGTCAGTTGTATCTGGTAAATGATTACAATAAGAATTTAACTCAATATGTTCACACGCTACCAAGTATAATACTTTTCAAAGATTGTTACCTCAACTATAGTGATTACTTGTAACAAGGTAGTTATCAAACTTACCATGTGCAACTTTGAATCTTATCAACTTAATCAATCAAACCTGGAACCTGGAGTCTTGTCCTCAAGAATGAGTGTGTTGCTTTTCTTCCAAGTCTCCTTCACTTCAAGATCACAAGTGATTTCTTCAACCTATCCTCTGTACTAAGACAATATATTATCTTGACAGAAATCTACATTAGAGAATAAACTCTAATATCATTCTAATACCTTGACTTTAATTTTGACTAAGGGTTAGTATGATGGTCATAACTTCAACATACAACCTAGATGTTCATAAGGTCAAAATAATGTCATAACAAATAGATGCATATCAAAATGATCAAACCTAGGGTGAGCACTATCTGTATCATTGTCTGAGAGTATGTCCTCTACTCTCTCTGCAATTGTTCCTCTAGGACTGGGACTATGCACCTACAACTTTTCTGAAGCTGAGAATCATTGTAGCTATTGAAATCTAAGAGTATCCTCTCTATTTTATCATGGTAACAACTTCATCTGAACCTGAGAGTGGCTCAATAAATGATACTGAAAGTAGCTCTTCTTCTTCCATGGAGGTAACTCTATCTCCTATTATAGTCATGTCTCCATGGCCCGACTAGTGTACTGCACCAACTGCCACTTAATTTTAAATATGGGGATTGTTCCCCCTTCATCTCATACTGTATATGAATCATGGTTGTTATGGTTGTCTTCAAATACTGGAACTATTTCTTCGATTATTGGAGTAAGTGTCTCATCATAGTCTTCTCCCTCTTGCTTGGAGAATCCTCTGGACACAAATCAGGCTTTGTACATCTTTATACTTTTATATGCAACATGCTTGATCTGTTAGATCAATTTTGGAAATCACCACTGACTTCCTTTCTCCTCTTAGGGGAAAATCCATATCCCAGTCCTTCTGACTGGCTTCCTTCTCTGTCACTGAAACAAGGGAATCTTCGTAGGAGATTTCATGTCTCCTAAAGGTCTCTGAAGCTACGATCTAGTCTTCTCAACTCTTGGAATCTATCTCCTAGTCCTGGAAGATGTCTCTTCATCTTATCCTTTCTGAGATCAGGCTTCCTCTGAGTCTACAAAAACTTCATAGTCTCTACAAGATATACCTGGTGTTGAATACCAAGTCTAAATATGAAAATTTGAGTCAGGCTTCAAACGAATTTTGCTTCCTATCAAGGTGGCTTCATTATTCTTTGAACAAGTCTACTGTGAGTTCTTGTTCTAATGTTCAGTCATCTTTGGAGTCTTCTACTCCTTATAATCAATCTCCATATGAGATACTCTAGATCCAAACAAATAGCTTCTTCTTCATCTTCTTTGGTACATGAATGTATATGGTCATGTACATAGTCTGCTTCATGTCTCATCTAGTTTGTTGCCTTCTGCAACCTTCACTATAGCTTCCTCGGGGTTATCACCTGTGACCTGAAACAAGGTCAACAAAACAATAAGCAAGAATAATACTCTTTTGATAATAATAAAACAATAGCATGAATAATCGCCATAGTGGCTCCCTTAGATCTATCACTTGTGACATGCCTGAAACAAAGATCAAAAGTAAGAAATACAATACGAAATAAGATCAACACTCTTCTAGTGTTTTGATCAAACATTCCTCCATGGTAACCTAGAACCAACACAAGAAGTTTCTCCTAGAGAAATGTTAGTTGTATCTAGTAAATGATTACAATAATCATTTAACTCAATATGCTCACACGCTACCAATTATAATACTTTTCAAAGACTGCTACCTCAACTATAGTGATTACTTGTAACGAGGTAGTTATCAAACTTGTCATGTGCAACTTTGAATCTTATCAACTTAATCAATCAAACATGGAACCTGGAGTCTTGTCCTCAAGAATGAGTGTGTTGCTTTTCTTCCAAGTCTCCTTCACTTCAAGATGACAAGTGCTTTCTTCAATCTGTCCTTTGTACTAAGACAATATGTTATCTTGACAGAAATCTATGTTAGAGAATAAACTCTAATCTCATTCTAATACCTTGACTTTAATTTTGACTAAGGGTTAGTATGATGGTTATAACTTCAACATACAACCTAGATGTTCATAAGATCAAAATAATGTCATAACAAATAGATGCATATCAAATTGATCAAACCTAGGGTGCATTATTCATCTGAATGTGTTGGATCTAAGATCCTTCTGCATCTATGACAAAAATATCCCTTCTCCTACAAGTACCCTTTAGAATAATAATTCATTTTAAACATATGTAAGTACATACCTCTGATAGTATCTTGATAGGGTAAGGTGCACTAGGACAATAAAACAACAGTCTCAACACTTCACAAAGAATTTCACTGCAACTGGTACTGCAGTTGGTGTTGGCACTGCAACTGGTGTTTTAACTGGCATGAAAGAACTGGCACTGCAACTTCAACTGGTAATGCAACTATAACTATAATTGGTACTACAACTGCAACTGCAACTATTACTGCAACTTAGGGTTTTATGAGAAAACCCTAATTTTTCAACTTTCAATTTTTTGGAATTTTGATCCACGGACCAGATGCGTTGGGATGAGGCGAGTAGGGTGGTGTAGTTTGTTTTTAGAAAATCCAAATTTTACCCCTTGAAACTGAATCTACGCAAATTTGGACTGGTACTTCTGGTACTGGTTATGGTTTCCTGGTTTTCTAGTATCGGCCAAAACTAGTGTTTCACTTTTCGAAGGATCTGACCACTGAAAAGGTGCATTCAAGCTGTCAATGAGTTCACTAAGCTAGGGCGCACTTCCCTAGATGGTTTTTAGGCTGAAATTACCTTCCAACAGAAATCCCTAATTTTCTTGTACGACAACAATGACATTTTTTGTTACCTAGTGAAAGGTGCTCTACTCAGTTTAGTTCTGATACCATGTTAAATTTAGACTTGTTATTAAGTTCTTTTCAATTTACTAGACAATAATAGCATAAGCATGATCACTGAGAGAAACACAATCACAAGGTACACAACATTTTATCCTAGGAAACCCTCATGGGGGAGAAAACTCAACAAAAACTTCCTTAATATAGATTGCCAATACAATGCCAAGATAAAAGAACAAACACTAGAGAATATCCAAGACTGAGAAATGCACCTCTCTCTACTTCTTCTAGAAACTATAGCTATCTCCAATACTTGCGCACTAGATGAGTGACATGAGTGAGTGTGAGAATGAGGCATCATTCTCTCTTATTTATACTAGTTGATAGGAACTAGGGTTGTGTCTTTTCACCAAGAAGGGCAGACTTCTTCAACTAGTGGCTAAAACCACTTTAATTAGCCCTAGGGGTTGACTTCTCAATTAGCACCATATAAACATGGTTTGACCAATCCACAATAGGGGATTTGGTCATACATAAGTCCCGACATGATCAATCCACAAAAGGGGATTGATCTATATAATAATAACTCAATTATATTTAGAATATTCTTCAGAGTTACAATATTTCAACACTATGATCTCCTGGTCCAGTAGGAAGCAAGAAGACATCGGGTTTTTCTCCATGAGGTACAATTCAGGTAGTATGGTGAATGTCATTTCAATATTTGAGGCATTTGAGTTTTTTGCATCTATTACTGCTTTTGATTATGTGACATTTGCTTGGACATTATGCTATTTTCCCTAATTCACTTTGGTGGTTGACATTGCGCCCTAGTAAGTGGGTCACCCTTAGGGATAGGTATGCTACTGGGAGGCCCTTTTGATGATTCATCGTGCCATTCCTGACCATACTTGTCACTTTCCACACTTCATTCCCTCATCTCCTCACCTTTTGGGTTTTTCATCTGTACTGACCCAAAAAGGGGTTCAAGGCCCAAAGGCTTGTGGTTGGAAAAAGATAAAATCCAAACCATTAACCTTCTATATGCTCGCTCAGGGATCCCGAGGACAATGAAATTTCTCTCATAAAAAACAAATGGGACCCATAAAAGAATGACTAATAACAAAAATCCAACTAGGGAGGAGCATGTTTGGGCATTGTTTTTATTGCTTAGGTAGAAGCCCCACATATGTTTCCAACTTGGGAAGCATGATGTGACCAAGGTAGAGTCAAGGTGGGCACATTTTTTCATGCATAGGTAGAATCCCCACCTTGGCTTCAACCTAGAAACATCCTAAAATAAGAAAAGGAAACAAATGGGCTTGGAAAAAGGTTGCATTGAAAAGGAAGGTGCAACACACCTTCTACAAAGGCACCCATAAGTGATCCAGGGGATCAAATTTTGCTCAAAATTTCAAAGTACTCAGAATCGCTTCAAATTGAATGGGAGCGTAGGCCTCGTCATCACGAACCCAACGCAACTCGTTTGGGTTCAAAGGGACGTCAGATGAGAGAGATATTGCGTTTTGTTCAAATCGACAAATAGGTAAAAAAAATGTGTTGACTGTACAGTCCGTACGAATGCTGATGTGGCAAACCGTATGACACGTAGCAGACCATACAACACGTGGCAGGTGTGGTTGGCAGTCATGTGGATGAGTTGGCATATGACATGTGGCTTTTTTGTGGTGAATGGGATAGCGACACGTGGCCCAATCAATGGCCGCCACGTGTCACCTAAACATTGGTTAAAACTTGTGTAGTCGGCAAGAATCAACCCTGCGACCTCCGGGTAGGGGTATGGCCTTGGAAAGAGCCGCCCAACCGGCGCCCCAACCCCCGTCCATATGTATATATATCATGTGACTACCCACGCGCATAGTTCAAACAGAACCATAACACATATAACCGGTGGACCATACACATATGACCGGTGGTCAATTTATTGCGCGGGAGTTTTATTACCAACGGTTATACAAACCGTGCTGACACTTGTCCCTCTATCATTTGATTTGGGACTTGGCCCCTTTTATATGTGCGCGTGGTCGTCTGGTAGACCATATGCCCTCGGACTTGGCGGTTAGGGGTTGGGCGCGCCCTAACCGTCCTACAGTTTTTACACATATATGCACGTGGGGGCTAGGTTGAGGAGCAAGAGGTGCATTTTGGCGATCCAGAGACAACAAGTTTGAAGGGGAACTTCCAGAAAGCCTATCTTCTTCAATTTTTGGCCAAACGAGGTGCTGAAAAATCCCAGCTAGGGGTTTTTGGACGTTCTGAAGCTATTGGAGCCATCTATTTGGCATTTTGAGCATTGTAAAGCACATATTTGAGCACTTTGAGCAAATAATACAAAAGATTCATTGGAAGTTGGACCAGGAGATGTAGCCCAAGAGAGGGGTGAACTCCTTTATCATTTGTTGTGTTATGTGTTTTTTGTTCACTGTTATTTGTTGT
>JASDQU010735832.1:17288-47255 GCA_032191745.1 Picea mariana | reverse complement strand
GTCGAATGCCTCTTCTAGATCCTCAAAATATGGTCAAAATCCCATGAAATAAAAAACTGTCCTAGATTTGATGCTGCAACAGGGCAATTTCTGCTGAACTGGCCCCCTTTGACCGGCGTTGACCGAGCATCTAGCAGTCTCAGATTTCGAATCTGATAGCTTATTCACCATCCTTTTACATCTGGGAACGCAACCCAAGTGTCGGATTTCGCCCAGGTGTCCTGCAAGTATACAAACGACGGAGCTATTACGGGATTTGGCGAAATCCTGTAATTTCTGCTAAATTTCCAATTTTAATGCAATAATTTAGAAAATTCAATTCTGAAGTTAGAGGATGACAAATTTACCTTGGATAGGCTATTTTATGAGAAATGTGGAGTAAAGTGAAGGAAAATGGCAAATAAAGAGGCAAAAAGTATGGTTTGGGAAAGCACAAAAATGGACTCAACAGGGTCCATTAGTTAGGTTACATTATTGATAAACATGGTGTGCATGTGGATCCAGCCAAGATCCAGGTCATTCGTGGCTGGCCAGCCCCAACCACACTCACTGAACTTCGGAGCTTCTTGGGCCTTGACAATTTCTATTGCAGGTTCGTTCTGGGATTATCTCATATTGCATGGGCCCTCAGCTAAGTAACTAGGGGTGGCGGTAAGGAAAATTTTGTGTGGGGTATGTCCCAACAACAGGCCTTCGATGACTTGAATAAGCGTTTGTGCTCATCCCCAGTACTTTCATTACTGGACCTGCAACATCCCTTTGAGATCGAGATATATGCTTCATACTATGTTGTGGACGTCGTTCTCACTCAACACAACCACCCTGTGGCATATCATAGTGAGACACTATCAGATGTTGTCCATAAGTACCCTAATTACAACAAAGAAATGTAGTCCATTGTGCAAGCCTGTTGCCAATGGAGACATTACATTCTTGGGAAGGAGACAGTCATCCACACTGATCACAAGCCACTACAATTCATGCAGACCCAAGGCAAATTGCAGAATGACCACCATCAAAAGTGGTCAACATACTTACAACAGTTCCACCTCAAAATCAAGTATAAAAAAGGAAGTACCAACTGAGTTGTTGATTGCCTCAGCTAACCTCCAGTCGTGATACTCACTATGATGCTAGACTCTTGTGGCCATGAGACCTTCGGATGGCCCCACCTCTACGAGACAAACCCTGACTTCTCCACCACCTACCAAATGTTAGGTGACAACTTAGTGGTCACTAATTTCCATCTTCAGGACATGTTGTTGTGTCAACTGGGACATCTTTGTGTTCCATCAAGCGAGCGTGTGAAGTTGATTTGGGAAGCTCACTACAGTCGGGTGGAAGGACACTTTGGTGTTGAAAAGACAGTGCCAGTGCTACAGAAACATTTCTATTGGCTGAAACTTCGACAAGATGTCGGCAAGTATATCAGGTCCTGCATCGCCTGTGTTATTGCCAAACCGACCACTAAGAAACAGGGCATGTACACCCCTCTGCCTACTCCTAACAAGCCATGGGATTCCATTTCGATGGACTACATATCGGGCCTCCCGTCCACCACGAGGGGAAATGACTGTGTTTTGTGGTTGTTGATTTCTTTTCCAAGATGGTGATTCTAGCTGCCTATAAGAAGAACATCACAACATAAGCCACTGCCAAGATATTCTTTGAATGAGTATGGTTACATTTTGGGATCCCACAAATGATTATCTCATACCGTGACAGTCGGTTCCTCATCTCATTCTAGTTGGGCCTCTGGTCACTACTGGATACCAAGCTCACCAAATCCACTGCCTTCCACCCGTAAACAAATGGCCAAACTGAGGTCATCAATCAGATGGTCGTACATATCCTGCGCATGTATAATTAAAAACACCCCTGAACATGGGATGAGAGTATTCCCTATGTCCAACATAGCTACAGCTGAGCCCTGCATAGCTCAACTAGCCACAACCCCTTTCAGGTGGGGTTGGGATTCCAACCATTGGGCCCCATGGATGCTTCCCTACCCCTGGCGACCACCTCGGCTGACTCATCCCTTGCTCCACCAGAAGCTGAAAAAGACACCCAGTTCATTGAGCGGATCCAACACATCTGCCAACAGGTTCATGATATTCTACAGAAGTCTAATGCCAAGTACAAGCAATGCCATGATCAACATTGGGTGCCACATAAGTTTCAAGTGGGCGACAAAGTCTGGTTTCATTTGCAGAAAGAACGCATTACAGGGCCCCATCGGAAGCTTCACCCACTCTGTTATGGGCCATACACCATCACCAAGGTTGTGGGTGACAATGCTTTTGAGCTCAACATTCCCCCTTCATTGGTTTGCATCCAGTCTTCAACGTGGCTCTCCTTCGGCCATATTTCCCACCATTATTGGACACCTCAGAGATAGCAGAGCAGTTGACACCAACAGAGCTCAACCCTGACTGCATGCAACAAGCATCCAGTGATTAGATTGTGAACACACATATCAAGGGCACTCGATAGCAAAGCATCCATCTTTATCGAGTCGTCAAAGCAGGGCAACTCCTGCACCAAGGCAAGTGGCTCAACCGGAGCCAAATTCAGAAAAACTTTCCTTATTTGATGGGGGAACTCAACGTAGTGGAGACCATTGCTTCCTAAGGATGGAGGATTGATCCAGGTGTATATTGGTGGCCACCCACCTATTCCACTGGCTCGAAAAACAATTTTCCACCTTGGCAGTTTTTCGACAGTTTTTTGGGTTCCAAACTTCTAGGTTCATTTTGAGGCCCTACATGACATTTTTTGGGGATTTTTGGCCCAAGTGATTGTTTGAGGCACTAACCTGGGCCAATCAAAAATTGTTCTTCTTGGTTATACCTTTCGAACGGGCTATCGTGCACCTAAAACAGAGATAGTATGCAAAAGTTATGACCTCGGGAAGTTGATGTACTAACTTACCCAAACGGGGCCCACATCACTTTCAACAGTTCATCTCCTAGGGTTAGGTTTTTGGATGTCTAGGGTTTTTGACATTCTTGTTTATTGTAAAAGGCCTTGAGAGACTCATTGTAACCTTATTCTTGCGAAGGAGAGCAACTGTCACATCTCTTCTCAGAGATAAGCCGCCACCATTCTACCAAGCTTGTTTTCCGCATTTTACAGTTTCAGCTTATTTCCTTATTGAATAGAAAACCAGTTTTATTGTATCTATGTTATTTTGTGTTAAGCATATTTTAATAATCTGTATTCATTTCATTTTTCTCATAAAATCTGGATCACCAGAAGTAAGCCATCTAAAAATATTTGGTTGTCCAATATTTGTACACATTCCAAAAGAAAAGAGAACTAAGTTGGAACCTTCAGGAAAGAAGGGAATATTTGTTGAATATTGTGAGGTCTCTAAGGCCTTCAGAATTTACATACCGGGTTACCATCATATTGAGATCAACAAAGATGTAACCTTTGATGAATATGCAACACTCAAAAGATCAAGGAAATGCCATCTTGAAGAAGTATATGAAGAAAAAACATGTAGCTCCCAAAGTTGCAGAACCTGAGAAGGAAGTTACAGTTACCCCTGATGATGAGATTCCATAAGATCGTGATATGATATAATCTCAAGAACTTCCCCGTATGAAGATCTCTCACAAAAGAAATCCATCTTGGGCAAGCGAACTTATTCAATATGCAGAGAAGTATGGTGCCCCAGAAGGAACCATGAGACAAAGCAAGAAACCTAAGCCATTCTCCAAGTATATGGCCTTGATGTGTGATCTCGTAGAAAACAAACCTACTTGCTTTGAAGAAGTCGTTCAAAAGAAAGAATGGATGGACGCCATGACAGAAGAATACCAATCCATTATAAAGAATGATGTATGGGAAGTAGTTCCTAGACCAAAGAACAAAGGTGTGGTATCTTCCAAGTGGATATACAAAATAAAACATGCAGCAGACATAAGTATTGAAAAACATAAGGCAAGATTTGTGGCTCATGGTTTTTCTCAAAAGGAAGGTATCGACTATGAAGAAACATTTGCTCTTATAGCTAGATACACTTTTATTAGAACCATCATAGCTCTAGCAACTAAATGAAGTAGAAGTTACACCAGATGGATGTGAAAATAGCTTTCTTAAATGGTATTATTGAAGAAAAAGTGTATATAGAACAACCACAAGGGTTTGAAGTTGAAGATAGAAAGACTCATGTTTGCAAGTTTAAGAAAGCTCTGTATGGGTTGAAGCAAGCTCCTAGAGCTTGGTATGGAAGAATTGATAGTTTCCTGACAAGATTGGGATTTACCAAGAGTAAAGTTGATTCTAACCTTTACTTCAAGGTTATGAATAATGAGTCAGTCATATTGTTACTATATGTGGATGACTTATTTTTAACAGGAGAAGAAAATATCATCACATATTGCAAGAAGAAGCTTGCTACAGAGTTTGAGATGAAAGACCTAGGCCTGATGCATTATTTATTAGGTCTTTAAGTTTGGCAGAGCCTAGAGAACATCTTCCTTAACCAAGGGAATTATGTAGTTGAAATATTGAAGAGATTTGACATGTTGGAATGTAAATCCATGAACACACCCATGGAAACAAATTTGAAGCTTTTGGTTGATACTTCATCAGAGTTGGTTGATGCTACTCTATACAGACAAATTATTGGATTGTTGATGTATCTAACGAATACCAGGCTAGATATATGCTTTGTTGTGAACACATTGAGTCAGTACCTAGTGGAGCCCAGATGTGTTCACTTTCTAACTGCAAAGCATGTGATGAGATACCTTAAGGGTACGTTGGATTATGATTTATGTTATACTAGAGATCATGACTTCAGACTGTATGGTTATACTGATTCAGATTGGGCTGGAAGTGCTTCAAACATGAAGAGCACTTCATGATTTTGTTTCAGTTTGGGGTCAGCCATGAATTCATGGCAAAGCAGGAAGCAATCCAGTATTGCTCTCAGCATGATAGAAGCAGAGTACATTGTAGCATGTTCCGCGAGTTCTGTGACCATGTGGCTTCGAAAGTTGTTGACAGGTCTATTCGATCGGGAGATGGAAGCCACCATGATTCTATGCGATAACCAGAGTTGTATAAAGATGACAGAGAACCCAGTATTCCATGATAAATCGAAGCACATAGAGATCTGGTATCACTACATTCATGATATGGTGCAGAGGGGAGTTGTAAAGCTCCAATAAATTGGTACAAATGAGTAGGTTGCATATGTGTTGACCAAGCCTCTGTCTTGTGGGAAGTTTGAGTACTTCTGAGACAACCTTGGTGTTGTCTGAAAGGACCTCCCTTGAAAGGGGGAGTGTTGGCCCTTGACCAAGTTTCGAGGATCCTTGGTCATGTTTGACCTACTTTTGGGACTTCGACAGGCTGTCGAAGATGGAGCGCAAGTCGAAGCAGAGATTGCAGAATCTCAGCCCCTTTTTAGGAATTTTTGGATTTTGAGCTTATGTAACGGGAATGGGGATGTTGGCCCATGGGTTTACCCATGTTTAGGCCCATTTTGTAATGTATAAATAGGAAGCTAGGTGATGTAGGAAGTAGTTCGATCTATGTGATCGAAGGAAATACAAGTATGCGCTAAGTGTTAATTGCTAAGTGCAATTGGTAATTGTAATTGCTTTGTGCATACTGTGTGAGACTTGCAGAGCTAAGTGCAAGTGATTGTAAGAAATTGTGGAAGGTTTTGTGTTGTAAGTCAGTGAAGGAGGATCTAGCAAGGTGCGTAGATCTCCTGTTGTCTGCGGAGTAAGATATCATGGCTCTGTGCATGTAGAAGATTGACATAAACAAAGAAGAAGAGTTGGTGGGCATAGCCCAAGGGTGGGGGTGAACCACATATATCCCGTGTTGTGGTTGTTATGTGCTTTATGGTTGTTCTCTTGTGTATGTGATTGAATTCTTAGTGCACTAATGTATGCTTAGAAGGATCTGATATGGTAGCTTAGTGTTGAATAATGTGAATAAATGCTAGATCTTATCCATGTTTGTATGCTTAGTACTTGAATCTATTAGATCTGTATAAATACTGCGTTGATCTATTTTTAGGGTTTAGTTGTGTTGTAAACTAAGGTTGAATATTAACTAATTGTAACTGCTAAGTGCTATGTTGAAGTGTTACAATCATAGATCTGTGTCCCAGCTAAGGTTGCAGACACTGGAGTCCTGCAACCACCCCAGTCTCTACCTCGGGTGAGACTTCATCTACTTCGCAGGTGTTGCCTAAAGGGCCGGTAGTTAGGGTTTTGTTGGTGCGTTGTTGGTGCGTTGAACCCTGGGTCTGCCCCTATGCCAACAAATGGTTCTATTGTCGGGACCTGAAACTGTGATTGTTGGGAACTGAAGAAAAGAAAGCATCATGCATAGATTTGTTGCTTTGTGCTAAGAAGAAAAGTCAGATCTGAAGAAAAGAGGTAAGATCTGAAAATCCTTGTGCTCTGATAAAATAAGAATTTCTAGTTAAAGAGGTAGGATATTAAAGATTTGTGCTCTGGAAAAAGGTAAGATTAGTGAAAATTTTGTTTCAAAAGTATGGATGTAGGTACGTTTGATAAATGTTATCCTAGTATGAAAACTAGGGAACAACTAGAAGAAAGAAGGTTTGATATGAGTAGATATGATAGAAATAATGAAAGATATGTTATTCCTATCCATAGAAAGAATGTTTGGACTAACAAATGGATGCAGGATCCTAGAAAGAAATTTTTGCAGGTTAGCTACTATGATCCTAGTGCACAGTATAGGAAAGGTTGGGGATCATTTAAGAAAAAAAAAGGATTAACCTTTTGTTACAGTTGCAGAAGACCGGGACATCTTGCTAAGGAATGCCCTAGAAGAAGACCTAGTTGTCTTTGTTGTAAATCTATGGACCATGAAGTTTTAGATTTCCCTAGAATGATTGCTAAGCTTGACAGATCGAATACGAGACAAAAAAACCTTGAGGAAGGTCACAAAACTAAGACCATGGAAGAACCCCAGATAGAATCAGAGGTTGTACTACTACAAATGAAATAAACCCTAAATGATCACAGAGATATCAACTTATTAGAGATCTTCAAAGAAAAAGAATGCATAGAAGCAAGAATAGGAGACTTAGACATAGACTGTGTTCTGGATAAGGAAACACAGGTAAATATCATGACAGAAAGAACTTGGGAAGCATTAGGAAAGACTGATACGATTCCTTCATTGGGAGGAATACGATTATTCAGGGGAAAGCTGATAACCCTATGTGGAAGACTCACCCAGATATCTATGAGTTCTCATGGAGCTTCGACGAAGGAAGATTTTGAGGTTGTTAGATTCATTGAGAACAACGCTCCATTTACTATGTTATTAGAAAAACCCTGGATCGAGAAAGATCGAACCAGAAGAAAATAAGAGGAGGACCTTGAAGAGATCACCAAGGATTGGTCTGCAGAACTCCTCATCCCCACAGACCCCACAGAAATGTCAGACCTTGAAATAATCGACAACCCTGAGACCACCCATGAAGTAAAGGATCTTCCTAGACCCAGCAGAAGGAAGAAGACCAAAGAGCTCCAAAACTTGAGCAGTGCATCAGAAGGAACTGCTTATGTATCACCGGGACAAGGGGGTGATGATGAAGTAGAAGAGACAAATGGCAAAGAAGACCAGCAAAAGCAAGGCGAAGTAACATCACCTAGGGACCCTGCTGATGAGGCTGGTCCCTTGAAGAAAATGAAGGTTTCTCCCATGAAACCCACGTCCCGAAAGAAATCCAAAGCCACCTTGACTAAGATACAAACTGTGCTCATTGTGGATGACTTCGACTTTATCATCGCAGTTGTAGCATATGCCTCGTAGGACATCTTGCAGAAACATGAAGCCAAGTAGGAGGAGATGTATGAAAGAATCGAGGTTGAACTCAGAGGGGTACAACAGGCTCAGAGGGGTACAACAGGCCCTTCATTCTAGCCGCACAGTATCCACTGAGCCCCCACCACCAGAAGCACTTGAGTTGGGAGATGAGCCTGCCTAACTCTGCAAACTAGCTGATGCGACTGAAGCTCACTTTTTTCGTGCACAGGAAGAAACCGAGAAGGCCACAGAGGCCCTAAAGCAAGTACAAAAAATAATCATATAGGAACGTCAAGTTGCGCAGCAAGAGAAGGTTTCCCTCCAAACTAAGTTTGAAGAAGAGAAAGTGCAGATCCAGCAAGAGAAAGAGTAGGTGGGAGTAAAAGAAGTAGTCAGCAGAGCACTTCACTCTATGATAGGCTTAGAGCAAAAGGAGGAAGACCCAGTGGAACATCAAGTAGAGCAGCTTGTGGAAGCTATCCAACAATTTCAACATAGAATCACAGACCTCGAGATACAAATAGTACCAAGTACCCCGCAGGACGTGCGAGATCAAAGAGAAACCATTGCCCGGAGTGCAGTCAAGAGGATCAAAGAATTCTCTCTGGAATTCAAACATCTAAGTGCTCGCAGCGCATAGAATTATGAGCAACTCACTGAAGATACTGAGCTGAAGGTACTAGAGTCACAGCTCCAGGAGGTAAAGCAGCAACAATACAGGCGCAATTGAAGCTCTTGTCAGCAGTTGAAAGGATGAAGCGATCCCAAGAATAATGCACTGCTCAACAATAGGTCCACGCCATTCAGAGCAAAGTCATGGAAGTGACTCAAAGGCTCCAACCAATCCAGGACAAATCTTGCCAACTGTTTAAGGAGATTGAAGGCCGAGGCGTAGAGTTGGAACAAGTAGTCATTGTAGTCGAATAACATTTAGAGGGACATGTCAATGAAGCAGTCATCCAAGAGTTCGTCGAGCAGGAGGCCTTGGCACAACAACAGGTCGAAGTAGCTCGAGCTAAGCTCAAGGATTTTGAAGCACAGCTACCCAGATCAGAGTGACTCGGGACAAGTCACAAGTGAGTGTTGGGAGCCTGTTGGCCCTTGACCAAGTTTTGAGGATCCTTGGTCATGTTTGACCTACTTTTGGGACTTCGACAGGTTGTCAAAGACGGATCGCAAGTCGAAGCAGAGATCGTGGGATCTCGGCCCCTTTTTAGGGCTTTTTGGATTTTGGGCTTATGTAACGAGAATGGGGATGTTGGCCCATGGGTTTACCCATGTTTAGGCCCATTTTGTAATGTATAAATAGGAAGCTATGCGATGTAGGAAGTATTTCGATCTATGTGATCGAAGGAGAGACAAGTATGTGATGCTAAGTGCCAAGTGTTAATTGCTAAGTCTTGGTGTTTTGGTCTTAGTCTTGACATTGTATTGGAAATCTATTATTGAGAAAGTTTTTGTTGGGTTTTCTCCCACATGAGGGTTTCCCAGGATAAAATGTTGTGTACCTTGTGATTGTGTTTCTTTCAGTGATCCTCTTTATGTTGTTGTGTTGGAAATGCATTGAATGCTCATGTGATTTGGAAATAATATAATAAAAACAACATTAATCTTAACACCTAGTGATTGAGTACATGCTAAAGATGGTTGTACATGCCCGAGACACAAGAGAAGACAAGATACAAGATAAACAATTCAATGGACAAGCAAGTTAAGCTTGTTGTCCCTATTTCCAGTCGTCATCAAGGATATATATCAACAAATAAATGATAGGTAAAGCTACTAAATGAGATGATAAAAGTCTAGTAAACGATGGAATACATAAGTTAGCAAGTACTAGTATAACTCAGGTATGAAAGCATAAGAGTTTAGCTACAAAACAAGGTTGTTGTAAACAAGTGTTGTAGAGATATATTATCAGCCTTATGGTTGTAGAAAACTATTGCCACAACAAAAAATTTCAACCCACAAAATGTACCAATAAACCACCCAAAAGGTTCGCTAAGATTAGCAGAGTATTATGGTAGCTTGCTGACAAATTTTGACGGTTGAAATGTGAGTTATGCATAAAAAAGAGAATGATTTGCTACAACCCTAATGGTTGTAGCTTTAATTTAGTTATAGCTCCAAAAAGACTAAGTACACTAAGACACCCTAGAGGCTTTAACAACCTCAAAGCATCAACAATAGATTCCAACTTGAACAATATCAATATCTCGTTAAATCATGTTTACCAAAGCAACCAATATATTTCTCCAATGCAAATTTCAGATTAGTGCCTTTAAAATTTGGGTGAATGGAGTCTTGAAAGCATGAGTTAGATCAACAAAATCCCTAGGGGTGCAAACCCTCTTACTCCCTAGAGCATGTAAATCAAACTAAGGTAAATCAAGGAGGGTTTACAACCTTGTACTCCTCCTTGCAGCCTTGCAAAAGACTTGTAAACTAGCAAATGAGATGAAGCTTAATGGAGGGTGTATACACTCATACTCCTCCTAGGGTTTCAACAACAATAACCATGAAACAAATAAAGAAGAATTAACAATTGCATATTTTCCTTACCAATTCCAAGAGAGATGCAAGAACAAACCCTAGTTCACTAAGCAAATTACCATTCATAAGCAAAAGAAGAAGTCTCCAAGAGGTGTGCACCACCTTAGCTCAAGCTTTCACCAAGAGATAATCACCAAAAATCATTTGCACAAGAGAGAGATACCAAAATGGCCAAGTAGGGCACAAATTTCATCCAATAGTGTCTTCTCTCAAGTGAGAAAGATATGATAAGATTAGATAGAAATGATCTATATTTATACAAAAACCTCTAATAAGAGTTTGTCCACAAAACATAGGGTAAAACACAAAGTAAGGGGACAACAACCCTTACTTTGCCCCTTTACAATTTAAATTTGATTTTGCACAATAGAAACCCTAGAAAAAACATGATTTTACCCCTTTAGGGTAACATTTTGGCATCTTTGGCAAGTTGTTGAGGTTGGGGATGAAACGTTGGGCCTCTTGTTAGTCCCTAAAGTTGCACTTGACTGTGAGAGAGCAAGCTAGGGCATCATCAGGTTATTGCAATAGTATTTTAAGGGTTTTATGGATTGGTTTTTGAGGATGGTTAAAAGTTGGTTCAAGGGTTCAAAGTAAACACAGAACTCAAAATAAAGCCAGAAGATATCCAACTGATTTAGTAAAAGGTTGTCACATTAATAGATCATACAAACAAGGAAAATAAATAAATGAAATATGAAAGCATTCAATCTGTCAACCCCATATAGATTTCTTATTTCAAAATAAAATTTAGAAACAAGAACATGTACTTAAAGGCAAATCTTGATAATAAACAATAATAGTAAAGTGTTCAATGTGTTACTTAAGAACAAGAAATCAATGCATTGCAACAGAAAAATGACTTCAGCTAAGAAAAGAAAATAAAATGTGAAATGAAAGAAAATATGACCATCAACATGCCTTTGCCATTTAGTATCAATGTGGAATAAAAATTGTCTCACAATGAAATTCAAAATAGGTCCTTGAAATCCCAACTTTTCTCTCCCATACAATCTTCCTTGTGTCTATTTAAAGTACACAGAGTATTACTACAGGTCCTATTTTCTAGTATTCAATTTGTAATAGGATCTACTCAATGCCTATCTTCTAGGAGAATCAGCTCAAACGAGCACATATAATGCCAATAAAGTAGAAAGCTCAACAACTTAACCCAAAATATGTTTTACAGCAACTTGGCAAATCCCACAAAATTTGGAATCATATCTTACTGAGTTGTTCCATTTGAAATATCAAAATGTCATTTGATCAAAATATAGGAATTGAACTCTTCATCCTTTACTCTATGAGTAATAGCATCAAACCATTCAAAACTGTCGGAAAGAACTTCATAAACTATCATGGTATAATCACTACACTGGCTTTGGTGTCTCTCTCCTTCAGTTTGGTTTTTAGCACAATATTATGCCAGTATAACCTGAAATTGGATTCTCACAACTCCTTAAGAAGTGATTTTTATTCTTTTCTTTTCTTTTTGAAATCCTGTATCTTCTCTTGCTGTCTCCACCAAAGATTTCTCTTTCTTTAATTGTTTTACCATACCCTATAGCTCTTTAATCCTGTCTTTTTCATTTCTAACTTTAACTTTAAACTCTGGATATTCCTCTACAGGTGCAAGTAGATTCAGGTCTATAGCAGCTTGAGGTTTTCTTAATTTTATCCTATATCTTGAAGATAATCCAAAGCTGTGATCTTCATCTTCAGTGCAATCCCTAGTATCTGGAAGGTCTGGAATTTGATCTAGTTCTGCAAAAGGATCATCTTTGTCATCAGAAAATACACTTGTACCCCTAAACACAGATTCAAATTTTGAATTTGATCCAGTGGTTGCTCTTGTCACAGGTCTCCTAGAGTATTGAGCAACCTGTTTTCTCTTTTCTTGTCTCTTCCTCAAGTTTTCAGATTATTTCTCAGTCCTGTGCAAAGAAGGTTTCTCTGCCTATTTCTTGATGCATGTTTTGGAATCTTCTGAATTATCCTCTATAATTATAAGATTCTCCTTTTTAATGGATGGATCAAACATTGCCTTTGAATTTAATCTAAATTTATTGACAACTCTTGTGGAGTTTCTCCTAGGGAACTTAGGCACAAGTGTTGGCTTTATGATCTGTTTTTTTCCCTTTGCACCCTTCTTACTTGTAGATTTTTGTTTCTGCTTGACTAGGGACTGAACTATGTTCATAATATAATCTGCATCCTCATCAATTTCCATCTTTATCTTTGGATTAAGAAATATGTCAATGTCTTCATCTGGTTTATATTTCTTACCTCGACTAGTGGTAGCTTCCTCATTCTCTTTACCTACAGGCAAATCTTAAAGGGTTTGTTGAGTTTGCAACTTCCTCTTGCTAGCTCGAGTTACCCTAGCTGCAGGTGATTCTTCTTTAATTAGGAACTCAATGGCTTTACCAGTCTATTTCTGTTGGGCTGATTTCTTCCTTTTGGCATTTTTGGATTTAGCTGACTGTAAATCGTTTCTTAAAGACTGGATTAGCCAATCCCAAGGTCTCTGGACTTCATTTAAAGAGGAGATTACCAGTGTGTTAATTAAACCTTGGTGGAAGAGACTGTCTTTAGCTCTTGGACATTTTAGATAAACTCTTAAGTAGAAAGCAAGGTAAATTAAGAGGATAATCACCATTAATGTGAATTAGTAGTCTGATATGGTGAAGATAAACCAATGAAAACCTGCCCTCACACGTGATATACCTGTGGATGATCAACAAAGCGGTATTCCATTACTTCTTTACCTAGCTATGTGGTATTCTCTTTTTCCAGTTAGGGTTTTGTTTCTCTGGGATTAAAAATTGATTTACAAATTCCATAACCACATTCTCCTTCTTCCACCACCTTTCCCCGCCAACTAGCAATCTACAAGCTTTAGCAATTGAATGTTCAGTCACCAGCATCAGTAATTTTCCAACTATAGCTTCAAAGCATTCAAAATTATGTACGAAAACCATTGAAATATGTTCATTGTGCCCATGGAAGGTTGTGAAAAATTCAAACCAACCCGCATCTTTAAACCTCTGCACCATTTGAGGGTATGCTTCGAGTAATTCGGTGCCCTCAGGTTCCAGTCTGATAATCTAGTCGCTCTTTTTTGGTGCCATGCTGTTGATATGGTCCTGTACATAGATCTGCGAGGATTGATGATTTGAATTCTCAATTCTCGTGGGCTATTAAAAACTAAGAATCACTTCTTCCTTCAATTTGATCTCTGCACAAAATAGCCAACACACTACAATAGAAGGTGATGGTTCTGTTAATGATATTCAAACATGTTTGATTTGATGCAAGTATGGCAGGTACAACTCAATCCCTCATATGTAGTTGTTATAATTCCAGTATCAACCCGAGAAAAGATCGTGGAGAGGCATGCATATCCTCTAATCATGATTTGAGAAATTACGACGCGATCATGGCAAGTTGGCGCATATAAAAATATGATTATCCCTAGCACTGCATGAATAAAACTATTCCAGTAGCGCCATTTGTGACTTGGCAAAAAATTTGAAAATTCAAAAATGAATAGACAAGTGATGGGACAAGATTTATCATATCAAATCCTAAACCCTTAAAAACTTAAAAAATCATTTAAAAGTGCAATAAAAATGGAAAAATGACCATTTAAACCAAGAGGTAAAAATCAAGCTTGGGCAACAAAGCATAAGCAGGGAGGATCAAGGATTAGAGACACTAACTTAATCAAAACAAAGTTAGAGACTAACACTGGCTCCTTCTGGGGGTAAAGTTTCATGAGGAAACTTTAAGATCTGCAGACCAATGCCTTTATATCCTTCTGATTCTCTGATTTCCCTGTTCTGTCACCCTTTATTTAAAATACAAATTGTAATAAAACAATTCCATTGGGTATATGGAGTCTTTATTTGAGTTTAAAAGAAAACCTATTATACAGACTGAAACTTTTGATAAATATTAAAGAAAGTAATGTTTCAGGAATTTCCCATTTACTGGGCCTCCAAAAATCTCAGTGTCATCCAAATTATGTAAGAGAAAAGTATTGTTATTCATGACCTTGGCTATTTTGAAAGGACCATACCATAAGTTATCAAACTTAACATGTTTAGCTTTGTCCTCTCTTCTAGCATCCCATCTCAATACAAGATCTCCCTCTTTGAAAATATCGTTCTTGGTTCCCTTATCAAATGTGGCTTTGACTTTTCTCTGATACACAACAACTTTCTAATCCATCTTTTCTCTAGCCTGCTAAAATTCTATCATCTGAAAAAACTCTCTTTTGAATATCATTGGGTTCTTCTAGCTCCTCTTGCAGAAATTTAAGAACAGGTAAACCCAATTGAGTTGGGAAAATAATCGAAGAAGAATTCATTCGGAGGTAGCTCTTCAACTGATATAGGTGTCAATTTTTTACCCAAAATCCAACCTGCGTCCGGGATTTCCTTTGTAGACTGTAGGGGGGTAATGGAGGCGATGGGATTGCTGACCTATTTAGAATATTTCCTGGGAGTAATGACCGAAGTTGGCTCGCTTGGAGGATCGGAATCCTCGACTTCTTGTTTCGGGCCCCCAGCTTGCTCTTCTTTATCCTGTTGTTCTTCTTGGCCGGGTGGTGAACCTTTAGAGCCTCCGGCTTCTGTTTGCTGCTCCTCTGCTATCGTTGGATCTTCACCCCGTAATACTGGAGGAAGGCAACTTCACCTATGCTCTTGGAATCTGACAACATCGGCCTGATCTTCGGGTGACAGGGCTTGTATTCGAGCCAAAACTTCATCATAAGATTTCGCACCTCGGAAAATATCATCATGAAGTGAATTCTCGTGCTCAAATCTTCTAAGGCCACAACTGGCCAAATGATTACTCACAACCCTGTGTGGATCGTGTTTCTTAAATTCGATATGAACCAAATTTAAATCTTCTAGGGTTGTTGCCTCAACCTTCGCATGCCCGAAGTCTAATAACGAATAGGTGTTTAAATGAATAGGAAAAGGTGGCCACACCTTTTTTGAATACCCTTTCAGTTCTTTACTTATACCGCCAATTACAGTTTGCCTGGCGATCTCACGACAAGATAGCCTGTTGGGTATGAGTAAGGGTAAAGCACGCAGAGGGACGGAAGCGCCGAAAACCCTGATGTATGAGAATTCTTTCTCCACATACCAATCGACCACTCTGCTTAAATTTGCCGTGATGCTATCCAATATCCTGGGTGGCGGGTTACCAAAGATGGCAACATGCATCGGTACCATCACCCAGTTGAAGATTTTGTATACGAAATCCGAAGCCTTGTCCTCCCAAAGCTTAGAATGGTATACATGGACTGGCTCAGCATCCGATGGAGCCCAGCTCCAATTCATCAAAGGAAAAGGCGTCATGGAACATACTGCATCCATGAAGTATGCAGACATGAAAAATGAAGCAGCTTTCCCACTCTCTTTCTATGTCCGATATTTTGTAATCCGATTGGTCAGACTATCGGACAACATTTTGGCCTAGTCAAAAGAAGAGCCTTCTGCTACTGAATATATCAAGGGCACCCATTGGAGGAAAAAATGCATGGTGTCTTCCCTCCTGTACAGTCTATAGGTCATCATTGCTACGTATTTGAACTGTGGTTCCAAAGAATATATGGAATAAATTCCATTGCTATCTGCCCTGAACTTCGCTGGGTGTGAGACCCAATCCTTAATCAAATCAGATAAAATTTTCATGTATTGCTCGCATTCCTTCTGTTTAAAACAATCTAGAAACTCTGCACTATACGTGAAGTATGACATGGGTGGTAATTTATACATCGCCTGTAATTTTTCTGGTCTAAAGGTCCCAACAATGACCTTCTGCTCGTTGACGATGGCTCTGGTAGGGATGTCTACATGATCTAACGCCCATTGGATCATGTCATAGTAAGGCAGAAGGCGTGGCCTGACTGCTACTTTGTGCATATCTGCCTGGACAATGATCTTGTATTTGGTATTCATGTCATCTTTCTCGTTGTCACTGGAATCGTTCGAACAATTCACCACATCTAATTGCAAAACCTCTGAGATGTATGACCAGGTTCGCATGGAATCAACGCTCCGAGGTGAAGTATCCGAAACATTATCGGAACCTTGTCCTGAAACCTCAGCGCTTGCCTTGGATGTTTTTCGTGGGGCCATGACAGGGGATTGTAACTTAGCTCTTCTGCAATAAAAATGCACATACATATAGAAGTTAGCTTACTGAGAAAAACTTCTCTGTGCGGGATAGAAATGAACTTTATGAATAAAATAGGAAGCAAAATATCTATATCTTCGAACATTTAACACATCGATGTCCTTACGAACATAACGGTCCAATCATATTCAGATAGAGATTTTGGTAATAAAAACCATATCCTTACTTTGTCGTTTCACCTTATTTTCAATTAATGCCATAGAATTTGATGGTTCGTGGGACAAGCTGGCACAAGGAACATTTGAAATTACCTCGTAAACTGCATGTTATTATCATTTGCATTAAACATTGATTATGGTTGGCTTGACTTCCTTAATCAGGATTTAAATCAATCATTTCGACATTCGCCATATCGGGACTTTCAAATCTAACCTTTCGACCCTCTAAAACCCGAGATTGCGATGATTATACTTAATTAAGCAAGGATGCAACTAGGATTAAGTGTTTTAATTGATTACGCTTTAATTTATATCGCGACTTTGTGGCTTGGAACTTCAAAGGTATTGTTTCCGGGAGGAAAGTATGCCGAGTCGCGAAATCCTGAGGAGCTTAAATCATGGTCAAGACTAATCAACCTTGACTCTAACCCGAGTTACTTAGGTAAAAGTTTCGTGGCTTCGTCTTTCGTAGTTTTAGCGGTAATTTTTTAGGAGGGAGTGAACGCCGAAACGTGAAATCCTGACAGCATTTGACTGGGGTTTACATGGTCCCACTCTTAACTTTCACCTGAGGTAAGCTTTTGAAACTTTTTGCAACCTTGCACATCGGGGTTTGTAAATCTTGTGACTTGTAACTCCCGAAGAGCGATATTCCGAGGTACAAAGAGCAACAACCTTCGTTTAACAATAAAAGTGGTAACTTATGAAACATCACAACTCCCGCTATTTCGCGTGTCGAGACTACTGCGATTTTCAGTAGGTGAATGTCACGAAGCGAAAAAGAACTTAAGAACTGACATTTGACCTTTAAAATAGATTTGAACCAAAATGAAAAAGGTGACTCTAACATCTAGTATTGAGGGTCTATGTCTAACCTCAATCTCAAGTTTTAAGTTAGGAAAAATTGGAGTCTTAAAGTTACTAGCTACAAGTGCTAAAGAGTCAGCCTACTGATTCAAATTCCTGTGCACAAAAGTGATGTTGAATGCCAAGAAGAAATTATCCACATAATCCCACACCTCATTCCTATATTTCTTTAGCCTCTATTGTTTGGTCTGATAAATGTTTTATATTTGATGGATAATAAGTTCTGAATCTCCAAAAACAGAAAGTTTATCTATACCCATATCTTTAACAGCTTTCAATCCTAACAACAGAGCTTCATATTCACAGATGTTGTTGGTTGTATCAAATTCTAGTTTATATGACATAGGAATGACTTCTTTGGTAGGGGAAATGAAAACAATCCCAGTCCCATAACCTTCTTTTTAGCAAGCCCCATCAAAATACATTTTCCAGACAAAATTTTCTACACAGTCTTCAACTATAGGCGTTACTTTCCTAACTGATGTTTCAGCCATCTGATCACCAATGTGAAAAATAGAAGAACCAAGTTCATATTCTACAACATATATGGGATGATTACTAGGGTTTTCATGATCACTTACCAAGTAAGCCAACCTCACTTCCCTATACAATCTTCGATGTTCTCCACCAAACACAGGTATGGTGGCATAGTTGAGATCCATTTGTAATGTGCCTCTTACTTTCTTAGCCCATGACCTTGACAGAAGCATCCCAAATTTTGGAGGTATGTCAACCACAATAACATCCAATACCACACTTTTCATATGTAACTGAGATAAAGTAACAACCATGTCTTTAATGACTCCCAAACATTTAACATTCTGGAGTCAAATGAGTATAGGTCTAGGTAGGGTTTAGTGATGTCTAAACCTAATTCATCCATTACTACTTTTGGCATGACATTATGTGAAGCCCCTGAATCCATTAAACAATTATGCAATATTTTGTCATGAATGTTCAGAGATATGTAGAAAGGAGGAGAAGCATTAGTCCTCTCTTCAATATGAGGTCCAATGGTTATAGTCAGATTCTCATCTTCAAGGTTAATAGTATCTGAAAAGGTGACATGAGCAGGGGGTTGTAATTCCTTGAGAACAGACTTCCTAAAAGGATATGTTTTCATTAATTCTATCAAAGACATGGGGATTTTAATCTTGTTAATTTCATGTTCCAGACTGAAAGAAGAAACAACATTTTCAGTTTCCTTTAACTCTGTAGTACTAACCTTGACAGGTTGCTTTAGTTGTTGATCAATTTGAATCCCAGGACTTTCTTTACTTACTCTTGATTTAATTGGAGCACCAACCCTCTGTGTGGAAAGAGGTATATCCACTTTAGGTGTGTTTGATCTGGACCTAAGATCATACTTCTTTCTTTTAGGTTCTTTTTGGATAATTTCATCAACATCCTCTTCTTCAAACTGATTTAATATCAAAGTATCTTCGTAATCTTGTTGTGTCAAATGAGTAGGAGATGATTTTGAATCATTTAAATGCACTACAGGGTCATCTTCAGTATCATCTACTTCTTCAACCTCTTCTACTGCATTATTTTGAAAAGGGGGTAAAACTTTTTGATCTTCTTGATTCCTCCTTTCTCTTAGTAAGAATTGAAGTACATTATTAGGTCTCCTAAACTAGTTAAGGTTTCTATATCCACCTTCATGCGTAGGTCTGTTGGGTTGTTTTTGTTCCATTTTCAACCTAGTCATCTCAGATGTCAAGGTTTTCAACATTTGATCCATTTCATCCATCTTAGAATCAGATGTTGTATGAGAAGAAGAAGGAAGATCTTCTTTCTATTTTTTCCTGTCTCTATCACCCCTGGACTTTAACTTATTGCTACTAGTATGTTGGATTCTACCTCAATAATTGTTTCTTGTATCAGACTCAGAGTAGAAGACCTCCTTTCTCTCAATAACAGAGAAAATTCAGCATCAAAGGCATTGGCAAAGGTGATTTTGGCTGATGTTTCTGAAGGCTTAATTTCATCTGAAACTTTACTATACATTTTATTGAACCTTTTAGTAAAATCATATATAGATTCACCTTGTTTTCTTTTTAAAGCACCAAATTCAGTGATGTAATATAAGTAGTCTTTATTATCTCCCCAATGTCTTAAAAAGGTATCATCCAGTGCATCAATATCAACAATTCAATTAGGTGGTAGACTTCTAAACCATTTTCTTGCTTCACCATCTAAACTTTGCACAAAAAGTCTCACACAAACATCTGCATGCTCCACATTAAAATTCTCTGCAAAGTTGTAGAAATAATTTAAATTCTCTTCAACAGTAACTCCTCCTTCTCCATTGAAACTTGACAAATACTTCATATAATCATTGGCTGGGAAAGCATACAAGAGTTGTGGCAGGTTTAATGGTGCATATCTAGCTGCAACTATTGCATCTATTCTATTTACAACCATATTTGCTACCTTTGGTGTTTGAGCTGTAGGAGTGAGCAAAATTGATGATGTAGAAAAAGAGATTGTTCCTTGAGTGAAAAAACTTAACTAAGCTGATATAAGTTCTTGATATTCAAAAAATAGAGGTTTCTTTTCTGGACTAAAGTAGGATGATGGTTCCAGAAAAAGAGGGTTTTCAAAAGAACAATAACGTGGTTTATTTTCTTCAAAAGAAAAAGACTGAGGTGATGATGAGAGTGTTTCTGGTTCACTTTTAATATCTTTACCATGATCTCTCAAAGCTCAACTACATATAAAGTATTTGTTTGTTCTTATTCAATGAGCTCAGTAAACAACTTCCATTGATTTAGATTTAGTTCTGAAATAGTTGAAGGAAAGGAAACAATAACTGGCTCAATAATAGGATTTGTTTCACTATCAGGAATCACTCCTTCATCTGGTGTGAGTATAACTGTTTTAGAAGACTGTCCTTGAGTGCTGGTTGAAGGCAATTTTTCTTTTGAGAGAGAGGACTGTCCAAGAATGATTTTAGGTTTTCTTAATAATTTTTCAAGGTTTGGGACTGCTGCAATAGGCTTAGGGTCTGGGTTTTTTTTGGTAACTTGTTTCTTTGTAGAGGATGAGGAAGTTGGAGGAGTTTTAGGTCCTTTGCCTTCTCTTTTAGGAGCTAGAATTACCACAGAGGAGTCGCTAGGTGAAAAATACACAGTCTCATGTAATTGTCCAAAATCTTGTTCACCATCAAGATTTGAATATGATCTTATCGTTCTCCTAGGGAAAAATACTTCGTGTCTCCGTTCCCTAGCAATGATGCCAAAAGATGTTAGTCCCTAAAGTTTCACTTGACTATGAGAGGGCAAGCTAGGGCATCATTAGGTTATTGCAATAGTATTTTAAGGGTTTTATGGATTGGTTTTTGAGGATGGTTAAATGTTGGTTCAAGGGTTCAAAGTAAACATAGAACTCAAAATAAAGCCAGAAGATATCCCACTGATTTAGTAAAAGGTAGTCACATTAATAGATTAGACAAATAAGGAAAATAAAGAAAGGAAATATGATAGCATTCAATTTGTCAACCCCATATAGATTTCTTATTTCAAAATATAATTTAGAAACAAGAACATGTACTTGAAGGAAAATCTTGATAATAAACAATAACAGTAAAGTGTTCATTGTGTTACTTAAGATCAATAAATCAATGCATTGCAACATAAAAATGACTTCAAGTAAGAAAAAAAATAGAATGTGAAATGAAAGAAAATATGACCATCAACATGCCTTTGCCATTTAGTATCAATGTGGAATAAAAATTGTCTTGCAATGAAATTCAAAATAGGTCCCTAAAAGCCCAACCTTTCCCTCCCATACAATCTTCCTTGTGTCTATTTAAAGTACACAAAGTATTACTACAGATCCTATTTTCTAGTATCCAGTTTGTAATAGGATCTAGTCAATGCCTATCTTATAGGAGAATCAGCTCAAATGAGCACTTATAATGCCAATAAAGTAGAAAGCTCAACAACTTAAACCAAAATATCTTTTACAACAACTTGGAAAATCCCACAAAATTTGGAATCATATCTTATTGAGTTGTTCCATTTGAAATATCAAAATGTCATTTGATCAAAATATAGGAATTGAACTGTTCATCCTTTACTCCCTGAGTAATAGCATCAAAACATTCAAAATTGCGGGAAATAACTTCATAAACTATCATGGTATAATGACTGCACTCGCTTTGGCATCTCTCTGCTTCAGTTTGGTTGTTAGCACAATATTATGCCAGTATAACCTGAAATTGGATTCTCGCAACTCCTTAAGTAGTGTTTTTTGTTCTTTTCTTTTCTTTTTGAAATCTTGTATCTTCTCTTGTTGTTTGGCATTCCATTGCTCCATGAGAGATTTCTCTTTCTTTAACTGTTTTACCATACCCTGTAGCTCCCTAATCTTGTCTTTTTCATTTCTAACTTTAACTTTAAACTCTGGATATTCCTCTACAAGTGCAGGTAGATTCAGGGCTATAGCAGCTTGAGGTTTTCTTAATTTGATCCTATATCTTGAAGATAATCCAGAGCTATGATCTTCATCTTCAATGCTATGAAAATCCTTGGTATCTGGAAGGTCTGGAATCTAATCTGGTTCTGCAAAAGGGTCATCTTTGTCATCAGAAAATACACCTGTACCCCTAAACACGGATTCAGATTTTGAAGTTGATCTAGTGGTTTCTCTTGTCACGGGTCTCCTAGAATATTGAGCAACCTGTTTTCCCTTTTCTTGTCTCTTCCTCAAGTTTTCAGATTCTTTCTCAGTCTTGTGCAAAGAAGGTGTCTCTGCTTGTTTCTTGATGCCTGTTTTGGAATCTTCTAAATTCTCTATAATTATAAGAATCTCCTTTTTAATGGATGGATCAAACATGTCCTTTGAATTTAATTTAAATTTATTGACAACTCTGGTGGAGTTTCTCCTAGGGAACTTAGGCACAAATGTTGGCTTTATGCTCTGTTTTTTGCCCTTTGGACTCTTCTTACTTGTATATTTATGTTTCTGCTTGACCGGGGACTGAACTAGGTTCATAGTATAATCTTCATCCTTGTCAATTTCCATCTTTATCTCTGGATTAAGAAATATGTCAATGTCTTCATTTGGTTTAGATTTCTTACCTCAACTAGTGGTAGCTTCCTCATGCTCTTTACCTACATGCAAATCTTCAAGGGTTTGTTGAGTTTGCAACTTCCTCTTGCTAGCTCGAGTTACCCTAGTTGGAGGTGTTTCTTCTTTAATTAGGAACTCAGTGGCTTTACCAGTCTATTTCTATTGGGCTAATTTCTTCCTTTGGCATTTTTGGATTTAGCTGACTGTAAATCATTTCTTAAAGACTGGATTAGCCAATCCTAGGGTCTTTGGACTTCATTTAAAGAGGAGATTACCAGTGTGTTAATTAAACCATGGTGGAAGAGACTGTCGTTAGTTGTAGCAGGATGAGACTACACTCTCTTGGACATTTTAGATAAACTCTTAAGTAGAAGGTAGGGTAAATTAAGAGGATAATCACCATTAATGTGAATTAGTAGTTTGATACGGTAAAGATAAACCAATGAAAACCTGCCCTCACACGTGATATACCTGTGGATGATCAACAAAGCGGTATGCCATTCCTTCTTTACCCAGCTATGTGGTATTACCTTTTTCCAGTTAGGGTTTTGTTTCTCTGGGATTAAAAATTGATTTAAAAATTCCATAACCACATTCTCCTTCTTTCACCACCTTTCCCCACCAACTGACAATCTACATGCTTTATAAATTGAATGTTCAGTCACCAACATCAATAATTTTCCAACTATAGCTTCAAAGCCATCAAAATTCTGTGAAAAAACCATTGAAATCTGTTCATCGTGCCCCTGGAAGGTTGTGAAAAAGTCAAACCAACCCGCATCTTTAAACCTCTGTGCCATTTAAGGGTATGCTTCGAGTAATTTCATGCCCTCAAGTTCTAGTCTGATAATCTGGCTGCTCTTCTTTGGTGCCATGTTGTTGATATGGTCCTGTACACAGATCTGCGAGGATTGATAATTTGAATTCTCAATTCCCGTGGGCTGTTAAAAACTAATAATTACTTCTTCCTTCAATTTGATCTCTGCACAAAATAACCGACACACTAAAATATAAGGTGATAGGTGATGGTTATGTTAATGATATTCAAACATGTTTGATTTGATGCAGGTATGGCAGGTACAAATCAATACCTCATATGCAGTGTCAACCCGAGAAAAGATCGTGGAGAGGCATGCAAATCCTCTAATCACAATTTGAGAAATTATGACGCGATCAGAGCAAGCTGGCGCATGTAAAAATATGATTATCCCTAGCGTTGTAGGAATAACGCTATTCTTGTAGCGCCATTCGTGACTTGGAAAAAATTTTGAAAATTCAAAAATGAATAGACAAGTGATGTGACAAGATTTATCATATCAAATCCTAAACCTTTAAAAACCTAAAAAATCATTTATAAGTGCAATAAAAATGGAAAAATGACCATTTAAACCAAGAGGTAAAAATCAAGCTTGGGAAACAAAGCATAAGTAGGGAGAATCAAGGATTAGAGACACTCACTTAATCAAAAACAAAGTTAGAGACTAACACCTCCAAAGGCCTTCTTCCAAGGTGATAGGACCCTCTCCACCAAGTCAAGGCATTCTTCCTCATCAAATGATGCCATGTGTCCTCATCACCACCAAACCCTAACCCATGTATGGCGTCAAGCCCTCAAAGTGTGACGTTTGGCCTCCAAAGGAAAAATATTGGGTTAGTAGGGGCATGGGTGAGGTCCTCCAAGGCATATTCTCAAGCCTCCAAAGGGTAGCATCGTCGTCTGGTGTGTGGGCCATGGTATCCAACCTGTGGGCTTCAAGCCCCAAGGAAGCCCAAGCTAGGCTTGTTCTTCCAAAATTGTCCACCAACTAGGTCATGCAAAGACAATGAATATGTCATCCAAGTATCTCAAGTCAAATGCATCATGATGAGTAAATCAAATCAATAAAAGATCCATCTAAGCATGTACATCCAAACCACCTTATAAAAATAAACAAGTGCTCAAAGACCTTATGCAATTTTCCAAGTTTAGGTATGGGATGGTTGACAAAGCAACCTATTGGGTGAATCGTACCTCAATTTTAGGAGTGTTTCCCAAGTGGACCCCTCTCTAGGTCATGTGGATGAGGTGACATGGATAAGGGAAAGACTTTTGGGCATGGGGTTCATGACATATAAGGGATTGTAGTATCTCATTTATGGGTGCCTTTGTAGAGGGTGTGCTACACCTTCATTTTCAATGCAACCTTTTTCCAAGCCTATTTATTGCCTTTTATTCTTTTTAAGATGTTTCCAAGTTGAAGCCAAGGTGGGGCTTCTACCTAAGCATGAAAAACAACACCCACCTTGACTCTACCTTGGTCACATGATGCTTCCCCAAGTTGAAGTCATGTGTGGGGCTTCTACCTAAGCATGAAAAACAATGCCCACACATGCTCCATCTTAGTTCGCATTTTGTATTAGTTATTTTTCACGGGTCCCATCAGTTTCTTATGAGAGACATTTCATTGTCCTCGAGATCCTTGGGCGAGCATCTAGAAGGTTCATGATTAGCTTTTATCTTTTGCCAACTACAAGCCTCTAGGCCTTCAACCCCTTCCCATGAAATGAGGAACACTCCCTTCTTGGGTCAGTACACCCGAAAATCCCAAAAGGTAAGGAGATGAGGGGATGAAGTATGGAAAGTGACAAGCATGGTCAGGAATGGTACAATGACTTGTCAAGTGGACCTCCTAGTATCACACCTATTCCCAAGGGTGAACCACTTACTAGGGTGCAATGTCAACCACCAAGGTGAAACAAGGCAAATAGCATAATGTCCAAGCAACCGTTACATAATCAAAATAAGTTTAAAATGCACAAACTCAAATGCCTCAAATACTGAAATGACAGTCACCGTAATACCTGGATTGTACCTCATGGAGGAAGATCATCTGATGTGGTGGATACCCTCATGATGGACCTGGAACTGTGGTGGTGAAGCAGGTCTCTGTCGGTGCAAGTGAACACTCCTGGTCAAGCTGTCTCTTGGTACTCCATGTCTGCAACTCGAGGGCCTCGAGACATCATCTCCTTAATTATCCCTAGGAATTGGGGATAACACGACGGACAATGGAGACTTGGGTTGCGTTTGCGAAAGGATGGGACAACTTGGGAGCACGCCCAAGGAGTGGACTCGTCTTCCCTTGGCAGCATGGGTGCATTGAAGATGTTGGATGACCCCATTGATACACCCACGAAGAGTCACGACGATCAGTACAACGAAGAGCACAAGGCAAGGGGCGCACACCCAAAGATGGGGTGCGCCAGTCCAAGAGACGTGACGGTTGATGGGCGTACGCGATTGTTTGGGTGCATTGGGTCCACGAAGGGGCATGATGAGTCGTTTGAGTGTGACGGTTCACAAAGGGGCACAACACACCCAAATGATGCGACTATTCATGATGGTGACCCTTGGAGTCCATATAAGAGCACAAGATGCACAACCAAAGGCATAAGAAAGTGAACAAGGCAAGAGACATGAGTTAGTTTGATGCTGGGCACACTAGTGGGGTGCACCACAGGCTGAGGCAAGGAGGAACAATGAAGGAAGTCTTGGTGTCATGAATCCACAAGTCTAGACAATTATGTTATATGGAGCAGAGTAAAGAGACTCGACCCATCTATGTAACTAGGATAATAGTGCCCTCTTCGTAATGTATTGTTTCTGTTTCAGAATATAATAAAATGAAGTCGAGTATTAGGCACTGCTGGTGCCACCCACACTACACATGTGTCTCTTGTGTTTTGCATGTTTTCTATTGTATGCTAGAATGACTAAGTGTTAAAGAATGTTAACAATTGTCTAAGTATACAATTGAGTTGCACATAGTAAGAGTGTAACTCATCTGTAGCCTAGAACAAAGTATGGGTATGCTTTAGGTGAAGAGGCATAGTCTAGGTGAAGTATCCTTGGTTGAGCCACACTACCAAGTGATAACTGCCACGATGTCGCATGCCCACGAGATGCCAAGGTTAGACTTGGGCATGTCTCTTGGGGGCATGACAAGTACCTTGTTAACCCCAATCAACCCACAAGAGGTAAACATGTTACAAGCGAGATTTGAACTTAGATGGGGAGGATAACAACTTTTCCTCCTAACTACCCAAGCGAGACCCAATTCATCACACAAGTTTCTTCTTACCTCATCATTATAACTATTTCATTTTGCTTTCCAACTAAAATGTATAAGATTGTCTCTAAGAATCCATTTTGTGAACTACCATACTTTCTTCTAATAATAACGGTCCCATTAATTTGAAGATGAACTCCTACTTTCATCACAATTTTACAATAATAATAATAATAATAATCTATTTTTAAGGTCACGACCAAGCCAACACACCAAATTGATGTATGAGATCCCCTTGTTTGTGGGACAAGGGACCCCCCTCCGCCCAACGATTTCACTGGTAAAGTCTACAAAAATATACATACCCTACCCCCCTCTGGATAATAAAAATAACACAAACATTTTATTTTTAAATCTTCCATATATTTTCTCTTAATTTACTTTGAAATTCCATTCATTATTACTATTTTTTTAAATTTTTTATTATGAAAAATATTAATTTTTTTTATGCATTTCCTTTTGCATTTTTTCTTAAAAGCCATATGTCCAAAAAATATTAGAGGGTTTTTCTTTCTAGAAAGAAGACCCCACCTATCAAGGTATCATAATAAAAACCACACGTGTCAAGCGTGTCAAGAGATTGACTCCGACCAAAATAATGGAGAATTTCCCCTTCATTGTGCCAAAAGAAAGACAGAGTTTTGGGAAAAAAGCACAAACATATGTGGCAGTCAAATATTCTAGAATGCCACATAACATCCAAATCAAAATAAGGATTTCACATTCCTTTTTTAAAGGAGTTTTCTTCTTGGATTATTATTTTGAAAATGTGGATGAGTGTCAATTTACAAGTTCAATTATTATTTTTGTAAAATTTCCAGAATTTTACACTAAGTTCTACTTTAATTTAATAGATAAAAATTTTAATTCATAAAAACTTTAAACATATTGTGTGACCTTTAAAAATATTAATTTATTAAAAAAAAAAAAAGCTCATATCATCGAGATTTAAAAAAGATAATAAATCAAAACAGAACGTTATCTCATCCAGAAATGAAATGAATAAAAAAATTCACCCTAAAAAATAAAATAAAAAATTGACTTGTTCTACTTTAATATTTTTTGGAGATCTAAAATTTTTATAGTTTAATTAAGGACTAATTCTTATCAATTCCCTTGTGAAACAAGGTGTTGAAAAAGGTTAAAAGAAATCTTGGAAGAAAGAGTATGTATTTTATGTTCTTTAGGAAAAGTGGAAACAAAGAAACATTTCATTTTAGAATATGAGGCCTTCAAAAACAACAAGGAAAATTATGCAAGTATTCTGACAACTAATTCTTGAGATAATCTATTAAGCGAAGAATTTGTCCAAAAACTAAAAGCAGTAAAACTTCACAGTAAAAAAAAATAAAATATAAAAACCAGATAAAAAAACAATATGCCCTATAAACTATTTCTAAGCTATTTTTAACCTTGTGTTAAAAAATACTTTCTTTCCTCAATCCTCGATCATAATTATTCAAAACGGGCAGAATTGTCAAAAGATCAAATAGACGGACAGAGAAAGACGACGTGGTAAAACCTAAAACCCAATTGGTGATTGACACCGCGTGCAGCGGATATTTGTTTACTTATAAAAGATTTCCACGTCATCAATGACAAGCGCGGCACATATGTTTTGTTGTATAAATTCAAACCATGGCGAGGCGAGGCGAGGCAAGGCGAGACAGGTGCGAAGACTGCTGTTGGGGCTGAAGGAAAAGCGCACATAATCTCCGTCGTCGTCGTCGTCAAATTCGTTCAGGAAGTAAAATGGGAACGACAGGGGAGGTGGAGTTGGAGAGGATGAGAGTGGCAACATGTATAGTGGGGAGCGGACCGGCAGCGCACACGGCCGCGATATACACAGCGCGGGCGGAGCTGAAGCCCATTCTCTTCGAAGGATGGATGGCCAACGGAATCGCCCCCGGCGGCCAACTCACAACCACAACTGACGTAGAAAACTTCCCAGGGTTCCCGCAGGGGATAATGGGGATGGACTTGACGGAGAAGTTCAAGGAACAGAGTCTCCGTTTTGGGACGCGGGTTTTCACGGAGACAGTGGTGCGCATGGATTTGTCGGTGAGGCCATTCAGGCTTTACACGGACACCAAGCAGGTGGACGCCGATACCGTCATCATCGCCACGGGGGCGGTGGCCAAGCGCCTGGATTTTCCGGGGGGYGGCGAGGGAGAAGACGGGTTCTGGAACAAGGGCATCTCCGCCTGCGCCGTCTGCGACGGCGCGGCCCCCATCTTCCGTAACCGGCCGCTGGCGGTGATCGGGGGCGGAGACTCGGCCATGGAGGAGGCGAACTTCTTGACCAAGTACGGTAGCAAAGTTTACATCATTCACAGGCGGGATGCCTTCAGGGCCAGCAAGATCATGCAGAAGAGGGCGCTGGATAACCCCAAGATCGAGGTCATATGGAATGCGGAGGTCCTCAAGGCCTCTGGGAACGAGAGGGGTTTGCTCAGCGGGCTCGATCTGCGGAATACAGTCACCGGTGAGGCGTCGGTGTTGGAAGTGTTCGGGCTGTTCTTCGCCATCGGGCATGAACCGGCCACCAAGTTTCTTGAGGGGCAGCTGGAGTTGGACTCAGACGGTTACATAGTGACAAAGCCTGGAACTACCCAGACGAGTATTCCGGGGGTTTTCGCCGCCGGTGATGTTCAGGACAAGAAATGGCGCCAAGCCATCACCGCTGCCGGCACAGGTATGTATTAAGTTGGGCTTTTGCTATCGATTTTATTAATTTTGGGGATACCCAATTTCATTTTCGCCGCAAGGCCGGGTTTGGGGCATTAATATCTTCAGCCACAACCTCTCTAATTTTAATTTTATCTTTTAGATTGCTTTCTAAGTCCCACCAAGATCAAAGAGCAGAAAGTGCTTGTGGGAGGCCAGCTCACTTTTGAGTGAAGTGTTTATTTCACGAGTATAATAGTAGATATTTTATGCCATCCCAGTGCCTTTTGTGCTAACACCCCTACCTGTGCATCTATATTGTTTGCATTCTTTAAAGTTTACATGGTCTGCAAGGGCGAGTAGGTGACAGCATATAACTCTTAATTTATCATGGTTTTTATGTCAATGGAGACAGTCATAACAGAGTGGTGTTTCCTGCTCATATATAAGTTAACATTGATTGTGAGAGCTGGTCCTGGACAGCATATAAACTTCAATAT
>JASDQU010735831.1:316440-358908 GCA_032191745.1 Picea mariana | reverse complement strand
GGAATAATTGGCTACTGTATTCATCTTTTTCATGCTAATATAGATCACAGTTTTCTCTCGGTTTTGACATCAGATTCCACTTTCTCTTTCCCTGTATCAGTTTGGTTTAGCTCTGAATGTGAATGTTTATTTCCATTGTTCATCTCACAGATTGATTTCAGTTTCTTGCATGTCTCTCAAGCCCTACTTCGTACTGGTTTGGTTACATGGTTTCTTCATTCACCTTTGATGTTTAAATATTGATAAATCAATTCTTGAGGGCATTGTTTCATCTGTTTACATGTTGAATGTCTGAATGCTGTACTCTGGTTTAGTCATCCCATTGATCCATTTTGATAAAAAACACCAAAAACATTGATTTCTTAAGTTACCAAGCACCTCTGGTCTGCAACCACGGAGGGTTTCTTGGAGAGTTAACACATGGAACTAATTCGCGTTTCGTGTGTCAAAGGGAAAAATAACAGCTTGTTTTTGAATCCGGCACTCCATCTAGTACTCCATTCGGCACTCAGTCTGGTACTCCATCCGGTACTCCATTCGGCACTCAGTCTGGTACTCCATACAACACTCTGTCTGGCACTCTATCCTGCACAAAAACCATGGGCGATTTGGCAGCTAGCATATCAGCGGCCAACGATGGGAGAATCAGAGACATGGGTTTTTCTTGTTCTTGTGACCTCCAACTACTGAACTTCTAACAACTCAATTTGGGTTGTTATGCTGGGATATTATTAGCTCACCTTATTTCTAGAAGCCACCGACAATTAGGGCATCTTAAATGTGATTTGTTGTTTTTAGAGAGGGTCGACCCTTCTAGTTGTCGACCTCTCATCTTGTAAAAGTTTATAAATACCACCTCAGTGGTCGACCTCTCAGCTTGTAAAACTCATAGATGCTACCTCAATGGTTAGACAATTGTTAAGTAGAGTGTTAGAGAGACAAAGACAATTCATCTATGTTTTTCTATTTTAATTTTGCTAAAACTGTGTAAAGACTGTGTTTTGGATTTTTAATGTTGAATTCGTGTTGTTAAGCTCATGGTTCACCTTTGAAGAGTATCCATGACTTGCTGGGGGGCCCACCAATAGTCTGGGTGAATATCCAATTAGTTTTCTTGTGAATTGAATAGTGTATTTGTCATTTTTATTCATTTCCTGTACATGATTTTTCATTATGCTTCTTTACTGTATAAATTGTTGTTTATGATTTAATTGTTTTAGTTTCTTTTGCAAGTTATTGTGAAGGCTAGTGTTAATATGAAATGAATTTTTAATTAGTAGGAATCAACTTGCAAGCTTAGATACTAACCCTGTGTATAACTAGATGATAAATTAGATTTTCTTTTATGATGAAATAGAGTTTAACAAAAGAGTTTAAAACATAGATTTTAATTCATGACTTCTTTGACAGGGTTTCAGTGGATGGATAGTTATTAGTCTTTAGTTTTCAATTCCAGTTTGTCTATCTAGTTGTTATTTAGCTTTGATTATTTAAATTGTCATTTAGTTTTATCATTTACTTTCTTGTAATATGTTGAAATAGTATTTAATTTATGTTTTATGAGCATTCCCTCTTTTGCAATTTGAATTGTTAAAATAGGACTAGTTTAGTTTACTTTATGCAATTTCTTTCTTAGATCTAAGTTGCAATTTCAATTCAAAGTTGATTGTTGATTTTAGTGTAGTATGAGTTTTCTTAATTAGTATAGAATGAAATTGAATTTACTAGAATAGTGTCTTTATATTGTTGATGATTAATACATGATTGAATAGTCACATGGATATGCCGGATAGTTGATGTTGTTTCTATAATGGCTAAGTTCTCATTGGATTGCCTAATTCACACTTTTCACTTTGCTATCGAAGTCAATATCGAGTTTTTCCCTCTTGAATTATCGCTAATTGTTAAGTGCCATCGTGATATTATAAGACATCGGAGACATAACCATCAACACGACATTTGAGTTTTCTTGCTTTCATATATTAGAAGATAGTTTCCTTGCTTTCATAGATTAGAAGATAGTTTCCTTGCTTTTGTAGGATAGATAGTCTTTTTTCTTTGGTACATTAAGGGATAGTTTGGTTATCATAGACTAAGGACTAGTTGTTAATTACTTTTATTATTATAATGCTTTCAATTCAGAAGATTTCCTTTCATAAATTAGAAGTAGGTGTGAAGTTTAATTTAAGAATAGAGTTCACTTGTTTCTTAGCTTAATTAGTTGCTTATTGAGTAGTCTTAATTAGTTTACTTGTCGTAGAAGTTATCATAGGTTAGTTAGTTTTTTTCTTGCTTGTTTACTTGATTTAATAGAGTAGTTGCTTGCTTGTCTATTTACTTGCTTTCATAGGATAGTTTCTTATTGAATTTGAGTAGGCTAGTTAAAGTAGTTTGTTGTTGTTATTGCTTATTAGGTAGATAGTTTTATTTTTCTTATTGTCATGATTAAGTTAGTTTTCTTTAAGTAGGGTTTTCATTTTCCTTGTTAGTACTATCCATCGATCCTTTGCTCAAAAGTTACTTAGGGTACATAGTTTAAGTTTCTTAGTAGGGTTTGCTCATTAATAGTTTGTCTTGAATAGATTAGCCCTTAGATAGCCACTTCCTTAGTTAGACTATACTACCTCTAGACCTTCTAAATTGACCTATATATTGCTACAACTCTAAGTTTACTTACCGTGGGTTGACAATTTAATTGAGGGTTTTTAGTGCATATAGAACACCCATCATTTTTGGCGTCGTTGTCAGGGAGTTGTATCAAGGTAGGAAATAGTTAGGAAATAGATCATTTATAAACCTTAGCATTAGATTGGTGGAAGGGGAACTTTAATAAAAGAGGTAAGAACCTATGCATATGATATTGTAGGTTCCCCCAAACCCAATGGTAGTTTTCCTTTTTCTTTTTGTTTTATTTCATGAAAAAACCTAGATACCCAAAAGGTAGATGCATTAAATATAAATCAGATATTTCAACCAAGGTTCCTTCCAATGTTTTTGGGGGAAGGAACATTCCACTTATAAATTCCACATACCAATATCGAAAAATAGGAGCTAGCTCAACCCAAAGAGATAAAGTATTCTCTTAAGAAACTAAGACAAGGAGCACTATAGAACAAAAAATTGAAGCATCAATAATAATGGAACAAGAGGAAAGACCACTCAAGCCTTCCGCAGAACCAAACAATACAACATGTTATTTTACACCACCACCAGGAGATCCTAACTTTAAAGACATCATAGACCCTGAAGAGGTTAACATTTTGTTTGGTAGTTCAGCCAATGTAATTCTCTCTCAAATTGACATGGAAAATTTGGCACTAATAATCTCAATCGGGTCGAATAGAGTCCCAGACATCCAATCAGTAGGAAGACCTTTCCATCAAAGGGAAACCTTGTTCTCTTCGAAGATAAAACCACCTAGGTACTCTCTTTTTGGAAACCAAACTAGTATGGAGGATTAGGGGGATCACAACAATGTAAGACATGGGGAGGAAGAAGAGGCTGGAAACCAAACCGAAACTACCTTCGAGTTTCCAATTTTGGACACCACCCCAAATGTCAACATGAAAAATATTCCTCTCTTAGCACTGACCACCTTTTATGGTAAAAGAAGTGAATATCTAGATACCTTACTATTTGAATTCAACATCTTATGTAGAAGCTACATCTACTTATAAGATGCCCAGAAACTAAAACTCTTTCTGACCACCCTCAAGGACTCTGCACTAAGATGGTTCATGGGGTTTGGAGAATCCAATATTAGGTCTTGGGAAGCCATGAAATATATATTTCTTAAAAAGTACCAAGACTAATGCAAGACCAAGGAGTCTCGTAATGACATCTTTAAAATCCAACAGTTAGAAGACGAGACCCTCGAGGATTATATGGAACGATTTGGTTATATCTCCCAGAAATCAAAATACCATGACCTCCCAGAGGATGCAGTTAGAGATATTTTTCTTAAGGGAATTTTAGAATAATACCTAGATATTCATAACCTAATGGCATCAGGTGAATTCTCTCATAAACCATTTTCTGAAATATGTGAAATGTGTAAGAATTACTCAAGTAGTTGAGCTAAAACAAAAAATAATGTTCAGGACCCTAATAACATAAACTTAAAACCAATTAGTTTAGGCGGTATCATAAGAGCATAGATAGCGAACCTTTTAGAAAACTTCAAGAAAAATATCTTAAGCATAATAGGTTCCCAGTTGGACACCCTAAAAATTAAAAATAAACACGAGGAGGAAAATGCAGCAATGAGCATATATTGACGAAGATGCAGGAGGAAACATCCCTCAAGGGAATGTCCGTTAGATAACATTTTAGTTTGTGATTTTTTCACAGAAGACCATTCAACTAAGAAATGTCCATCATTTCCCAGTTTGTTATCCATATATAGAAGTGGGGATCCTGGGGAATCCTTTTATGTACCTACGAGTCCATGGCAACCTAGAAACCAACCCACATACCTAGGTCTACAATCTCAAGTTCCACCCTATTATCAACAACAACAACATTGGAACTCACCGGGTTGGAAAAAATGGTCTACATAGTATGAACATCCTTGGCTTCAAGGATGGAGAGGAGGACATAACCAAGGAAACCCTCAAGATCCACCTATCCCTATGTCCAACCATTCTTATCCTCAGTTTACACCGAGCACTCCACAACTTCTGCCAGGTTTTGTTCCACCACCGTTACCTCCTATTCCATAACAACAACCACTACAATATCAAAATGCAAGATCCCCGAGACCAACATTATTACTGGCACAACCAGTTCCCAATCCCAATAATAGGCCCACTCAACCTCTTCATAATGTTGAGATGCATGCCTTCCTGACATATGCCATTACTCTTGTTCCATTACATGAGATTCAACTAAGATCGGGAAAAGTTATGGATAGGTAGAGACCTTCAGTAGTCATCCAAGAAGAAGAAGAAGAAGAAACCACCAAACAACCAATGAATGACACTAGGTGGGAAGATGTTATTATTCCTAAGGAACAAGAACCCAATATTCCCCAAAATGAACCTTCACAAATTCTGAAGGCCCCTCCTTATCCAGACAGATTAATAATTGAGAAACCTACCAGCTGACCGGAATTTGACATATTGAATGAATTGAAGAATATTTGTGTCAAGATTCCCTTGCTTCAAGCCATTAAGGATATTCCAATCTACATTAAGGTATTCAAGGAATTGTGTGTTAATAATCCAGTTAGGAAGAAGAAGGATCCTCCAACAGTACATTTGATAAGAGAACTTTCTAAATATATATTAGAGCAACCAAAGCTAGAAAAATATGGGAACCCAGGAAACCCCGTAGTGACCATAACCATTAATGAGGTCTCCATTGGAAATACTCTCATAGACTAGGGGTATCCATCTATGTTATGACTTCTACTACCTTGGATCAATTACATTTAAAACCTCTTCTTAGACCTACCCCAACCATTTTGGAATTAGAAGATAAAACTAGGGTTATACTTGAAGGAATTTTGGATGATATCATAGTTACTTTAGCCTCATGGGAGTACCTGTTGTGAGGGAAATCTCCCTATGGACTAGCAAATAGAGTTCAGACTTTCCATGCATATATGACCGAAGAAAAACTACTTTCTATCTTCATCCCTAGATTTAAATCCCCTTTTCTTAGTAAATGCAAGAAAAGATCAACCTACCTTGTTCCCGACATTTGATGTCGATCCTTCGTTGTACTTGATTACTTGTTCGCAATACTCCTTCCAAAGTTGACCTGCATATAAGACAGGCAAAAACTACGCATGCATCCTACTTATATACTAACGGGTTAGAAATCCAAACATATACTAATCAAACTATAAAAAGTTCATGAATTGGGATGGGAAAAGCATTTTGTTTATTACTTTGAATGAGTCAACTTACAAAATTTGAGACCAGCCATTGCTCCGTGAACCTGATCCTGGGCTCCTCTTCTACTGTCCTCCAACTTCTTTTCTTTGTATCTCCTTTGGCATCAGGAAAGGCTAAAGGGTTGGGACAATGGGAATACGTAAATGGGCAGAGTTTCTTTGCTATATTTTTCCTCTTCCAAATGGGAACCCTAGCCCTTCTTTTATAGGCTAGAAGGAGCTAGGTATTTGGACGAACCCTTGGCCATGCATGGCTGGGAGTTTCAGTTAACTCACCCATAGATTTTGTGTTTCGTTGACAACTTTCCTTTTTTCATGCTTTTGTCGATCCACGCGGGCTGTTTTGGGTCAGCCATCATGTACACCCATGCAATAATGGAGTAGGGCATGTGGGCCTTTATAAAAGAGGATTTTCAAAGAGTTGTTCAGCAGTGCTTTGGAAAAGAAGAGATATGAGATGGCCTGATGCCAGGTAAGCATGTATGGTGCAATTTAGGGTTATAACATATGCCCCCTAATGTGTGAGGTCATAAGAGCATCTGATGGCCAAAATACATTACCAATCTTTCCTGATGTGCCGAACGATTGAGCCCAAGGATCAGGAACCAAGAGGTGCCATCTGCAAAATAACACATGTCTCACCGAGGCGGGCATACCCATACTTGGGATAAAATAGAATCATGGCTACCAATCAAATACACTATAGATCCATGTCATATAACTATATAAAGAGTAGCCGCGAACAATATGGAGTGGAGCTACATCTCGAAATCAGAAAGATATACATATAGAGTATCCATCTTTTAGAAGATGATTCAGCCTGACGGCTAGAGATGAGGTCTTCAGAGCTCGAGAAATAGCTTCAAAATCTTCCAATCTCATGTAGGAGTGTAATATGAGTGTATGAATGCACTACCCAAAGGTCTTCAACGTCTCGTCGGTCATGGACTTGATGATCAGATTGAAGGTTTCATTGATTTCGAACAAGGACTTGATTGGAAATTCAGGATGGTCGAGCATGAGGGCAAGAGACAAAAATGCAGAGGGGCCGACTCAAGCTTGGTGACAAACTTCCCTTGGAAAATAGCACAACAAATGATGAGACTCAGGCAACATGGCATTAACATAAGTTTATGAGGCAGGAGGCAATGCAAACTCTCCATATGTTTGGAAGAATAACCAAATGGGGGAGGACACAGCTCTATGTAGCGAGAACAACTTCCTAAGGTCATATTAAATCCCAAAGTTTGATGAAAAAACAGAAAGATGTGCTTTATCCAAGGGAAACTTATTATACTGCCAATAAAGAAAAATAATTTTCCCTTCCTCTTTTTGGGGTATATTTGATTTTTTTGTCCTTTTCAATAATTGTGGAAAAAGAATAAAGGAATATTACGTTACAAAGGAGGAACAAGTGTTGCAAACATACAAGCTCAAGGCACAAGGAAAAGACTAATGTTCTAGTAGAATGATACTCGGGAAAAATCCTCCAAGGGCCAAAGGTGTTAAGACGTAGAAGCAAACTATTACAAGGATGCCGTATAAGGTATGCAAACACGATTAATAAAACACACAATGTTAACGTCCTTCGATGTAAGTTTAACGAGCCCAGAGAAGGTAAGCTTGGTGGTTTTTCATATTTAGAGAGTCTGAAAAAACATAAAAGGAGACTCCATTGGGGTACCTTTTTTGAGGATAGTCTAGTCGGTTCGAAAAAGGGTAAACTAGCACCGATTAGACGTCGTTTCAAAACCATTTTTACGAGTGTGACAAGGACAAGATCACTCGACTATTTTTTTTTTTAAGGAGTCTGAAAAAACCTTAACTATAGACTCTGTCAGGAATGTTCTTCTGGACCAATTTAACGAGTGTGAAAGAATAAGGTCACTCAACAATCTTTTCAATTTTAGGGAGTCTAAAAAGAGCTTAACTATGGACTCCGTGGGAGTTCCTTCTTTGTAAGTTTAGTCCCTCAGGCCTGAAAAAGAGATAAAATTATACCTGAGAGTACTCTTCTATAGAGCTGAAGTTCCATAGAGTATACCTTTGTTCATACAGTTGACTGTCTAGACCGAAAAAGGGGTAAACTACCACCAGATATATGTGACTTAAAATTTTAGTTTAACGAGCATGAACGGCCACAAGATTGATCGACAATCTTTTCATATTTAGACAGTATGAAAAGGGCTTAAAAGAAGACCCATTATTTTTGGGGAGTCCTGAGGGTGAGGTCAAGAGTGAAGAAGAATCATGCAAATGAGGCTCAAACTCATATTCAGGAAAGACTATAAGGACTCTCGAGTCTACAGTGTTTTTAGAGATATCATGAATGCCATAATGCAACCAGGATCTACCTAGGGCATCCATGTTCTGGTAAGCTCTACCACCAAGTTGCAGCATTTCTAAAGAAGAGATGATGGTTTCGTGTCACAATCTGATGGGATCGATCCTATAGCAAATGAAAAAGACAACGAGATACAAAAAATATGGTAGAAACCTAACCTATATGCTCAAGTTGATCATCAGAAAAAAAATTCATGGACCATCAAAATTTACTCAAAACTCAAAAAAAAAATGTCCCAATACCCGATCAAATCCCTCCCATATAACTCTTGAATCACTCTAAATGGTTTTTGGTATAAAGAAAATGATAAGGGAGGCCAAAAAAGTGACAAAAAGAGGCCAAAAAGTCTATAAATAGAAGCTGACAGCTCATTATCACCATTGTTGATTTGGAAATTGACTCCGGAGCCAAAATACCCCCTTTAATAAAAACAATGATTCCGGGAGCTACAGTGGATTAAATGAACTTTCGTCTAGACCAAGTAAGTACAAACTCCCCTATCTAGCTATTCAATTCTTTATTTTTGTTTTTTATTTCATGTTTTGGGTGGGCATCAACCTTTAAAAGGTCATCCCTAGGTCCACGCAGGCTATCTCTGGACATGTCGCATGTGTACTCGGGCAGAGTAAAACCTGCCCACGTCTACACACAACTGTCACTTAGAGATAATGCGTGGACCTCCATTTGTAGAAAAAAAGAACCAAACAACACTCACTCACCCTCCTGAACTTTGTTGTTTTGGTAGGATGTATGTCCACTGGAGGGAAAGGGAGCATGAAGAATTTGGTGAGTTGGTTGCAGGAGATCTGAATGTTGTGGTCATGTTGATGCAATGTGGTTTGCTAAAGTTCTTCCTATTTCCATTTATGTGGGTGCAACCGAGGCTACTGAATGCCTTTGTTGACTATTGGCACCCTGATGCAGAGGATTTCATGCTAGAGGGGCAATCACTGGTGCCCACCACCGAGGATATCTACTTTTTGAATGGCCTCTCAAGGAGAGGGGAACCAGTCAATTTCAGGACATTTTCGTCAGGACCGCATAACATAGAAAAACTGATAGCCCTGCACTATGAGGATGGGAAAAACCATTTGAGCTCCCAGGTGCCCATAAGTAAGATCACTAACCTATCGCTGCAAGCGATATTATTGCTCATTAGGAGGATTACCGGTTCAATGGCCTTGCATCAGGCATCCCGCGCACAGATGAATTGTGTTATCTAGTGCTTGAATGCACAAATTTTTGACTGGAGTACCACACTATTGGAGTGTATGAAGAGGCAATTGACAGTTTGTCATCAGCAGACACAGAGGAACTTCAGGTTCGGGACTATTTTGTGTTCGTTCTTTTTTGAGAGAGTTTTGAGATTTAGTCCTCGGGTACTGGTACGAGGACATCAGGCCTCTTTTCCTAGTGTATGTAGATGGGCAGTATTACTGCCACGACAGGGCGGTGGAAGGACCAATGAGTCCTTCGATGATGACTTTTTTGCATGGCTGTCATGGCATATCCCTATGATCGAGGATTACCCATATGCAGGGATAGACTTTTCGAGAGATCTTGAGATACCTGTGCCTCTTGGTGAGGAGAGAGAGGAGATGGGTAAGTCTCCACCTTTGTAGTTTTTTTGTTGTATATGTGATTTTTATGTGATTTTTGTTATATATATCATTTTTTTTATATGCCAGAGTATTTGACGAATATATGTTTGTTGCATGCAGATGTGGGACCCATGCAACTTGTTGATAATGCAAGGAACAGGCGTCATCCTCGGCCAGGGGCCGCAGTTGTCGTTGCTGGGGGACTAGCAGTAGCAGGAGACCTCCCAGCCGGGGAGGCTGAGAGAGTACTTAGATGAGTTGAGCGGAAATTTACTGTACTCACTCGCACAGTCCCGATGGTAGAGATTGAGGACCTGCGGCCATCCATGCAGCCTCATGTAGTGGGGGCACCTTGGACGTGGGTCTGATTTTTTAGGAGTTTAGCCCATGTTGTGGACCAGTATAACAGGGCCCATAGGCCCTGAACCTATTTAGACATTTTACATGCCACAAGCACTACTTGTATATATGTTTTGAGGGCATAAGCCCTGTGACTCGTTATTGGTCCTATTTTTGAGGAGCTTGCATCCATCTATGTACTCTGGTTACTTTTATGATATTATATATGGTTTTTTGGTCTTTTGTGTCTTATGTATCATGTGTGAAAAAATGTATTTACATGCTTATGTCAATGTTCTTTCATATGTGTGCAAGATGCCAATCTAAAATTTGATTAGCTAGAGTATCTGTAATTTGTTTTAATCTCCTAGGAACATGAAAATATGTAATATAATCAAAGTTTCGTTCTAAGAGACGTACATTAAGGAATCGTCGGTGTAAAGTTGGATCATGAACTCGATATACTCTTTTTAACTGAGACAAAACCAATTGAGCATCGAGATAGACCCGGAGATGAGAGATACCCAATGACAAAGCATCACGAAGCAACTCAATAACTGCATTGTACTCGGCGAAATTATTTGTGGTGTCACCTAAGCATATACCTCTAGAGGATAACAACTGGCCCTGAGGTGTAAAGATTACCCAAGCTACGGAGGCAAGCCTCCGAGTGTGCCAACTAGCACTGTCTGCATACCCAATGAACACCTTAGAATCACTTGACATCTGCCATATTGACGAAAGATAACATCAATGACACGTCCATAATATTTAAAAGAAACAAAAAAGTAATAGTACAAAGACTATACATATGTTACAAAATGTTACCCACAGTGACTTGCCTATGAGTAATACTTCTTGAGGTAGAGCCCATTTCTAGGCTCTTCCAAAGCATTCCCTTTGAAATAAACCAGATGATAGGCACCATTTTTTAATACCTCTTTTATGATGAAAGGCTCGAACCACATGGGTTTGAATTTGCTTTCCCCCAGGGGGTCCTTATCTTGGTCATAAACCAAGACAAGGTCGCCTTCAGAGAAAATTCATGGATGAATAGACCTATCTTATTGACACTTGACCTTATGTTTGTGAGCCTAGTTGGCCAGGGCTGCTTCATGATGATGTTCATTGAGCTGCTCAAGGTATACTAACTTCTCTTTGAGTGGAGAAGGGTCGGGCAATAATTGTACTGGAAATTTTAGAGACAGGATCTGACATTCGATGGGCAAGACTGCCTCCAGCCCATAAATGATTTGAAAAGGTGAGAAACCGGTTGCAATCTTAACAGGTGTTTGGTAAGTCCATAATGTTGAGTATAGCATCAAATGCCAATTTGAGTTAGCGGAGTTGATAGTTCACTGTAGAATAGTCTTAAGAGTTTTGTTTACAGCTTCCACCTGCCCATTATCTTGGGGCTAGTAGGGTGATGAATGTTCCTGCCATAACCCAAGATTTGATGTTAAGTCGGTCATCATCTAATTCTGAAAGTGACTTCCATGGTCAGTGACAATCTCCCTCGGGACGCCGAACCTTGCTATGATCTAGTTGAATAAAAAGAGAGCTGCAGTCTCTCCATCATATTTAAACGTTTGCATAGCTTCAACCCACTTTGTGAAGTAGTCTACAACTACGATGATATAGCGATGCCCCCTTGCTGAAGGGGGGCTCCAAGTAGTGTAATCAATCCCCCACTTGGTGAAGGGACCAAGTGTGATGACAGGAAACATGGGAGTGGGATGTGCCCTCATCTTCCGAGAGAATATTTGGTAGGGATGGCACTTCTTGACTAATTCTATACAATCTTTGATAAGTGTTGGCCAGAAGTAACCTGCTCGTGGAATCTTTTGGGCTGTTGCCAACCTAGACAAATGAGTGCCACAAGCTCTGATATGGAAATTGTTGAGCACGATAACTGCCTCCTCATGAGTGAGACATCGACATAGGATGTAGTCTACACCTCTTCCATACAACGTATCATTGAGTATGAGATAATTCTTAGCCTGATGGCATATACGCCGACGCTCATCAAGAGAAGTACAAGTGGGGCACTTCAAAGTTTGGAGATAGATAAGTATATCTCTGTACCAGGGATCTGAAGATGTGATAAAAAACATATCTCCTCGAATAGGCGATTCTTCAAGCACAACATCACCCGACTCAATCGGAAGTTCCAAAATAAGCTCTGCGAAGACCAGTGACTTTTTGGACTTTGAGGAAATGTAGTCTAAGTCAAACTCCTAGAGGATGACCATCCATCTACTGATTTTTCCATGTATTACCTATTGTGTCAACATGTACTGAAATGGATTCACGACAGCAATGACGGTGGTCTTGCAAAACAGAACGTAATGACGGAACCGTTGAACAGCATGAACTGCTACCAACGCAAGTTTTTCGATATGAGAATAATTGAGTTCCAGTCCTACGAGGCCTCGACTCAGGTAATAGATAATGTATTATGAGAACAAGTCATCTTCCTGAACTAAAACCATGCCAATGGTTGACTCTTTTGTAGCCAGATATAATAAAAAATCTTTGTTATAGTTAGGTGGTCGGAGCAGAGGAGAAGTTGTGAGGGCATGTTTTAATGCGTCGAAAGAGCATTGAGTGGCATCGTCCCAGTAAAAAGGAATGTCTTTATTCAGTAAGTACATAAATCCCTTGGTGATATCATAGTTGGCGATGTAGCATCATAAAAAGTTCACCTTGCCTTGTAGACTCTGAAGTTGAAGGATTGTGCATGGGGGGGGAAACTGGATTATTTCCTCCACCTTAAGACGATTGACCATGATCCCTGTTGTTGATACGATGAAACCTAACAATCATCCTGACATTATGCAGAAGCTGCACTTATTTGAATTCAAGAGAATCCGAAAGTAACGATAGTGTTCAAAGATAAGTCTAAGGTGTGTGGGATGATCAATTCTCTTGCGATATCGTGATGCTAAATCATCTAGATAGGCCTCGACTATATGTTTGAGATCATGAAAAGAAAAAGACATGGCCCACTGGAAGGTGGCTCCAGCATTTTTAAGACCAAAAGGCATCTTACAATATGCGAATGTACCCCAAGGACAAATGAATGTCATTTTGTGTTGGTCTTCGGGTTTGATTTGGATTTGATTATATCCCGAAAAACCATCCATGAAAGAAAAGGCCTCGCAACCAGCACATTCATCAATGATCTGGTCGATGAATGGTGTTGGAAAATTATCTTTGGGACATGCCTTGTTCAAATCACGTAAGTCAGTACATACACGAATCGTGCCTTGTTTTTTATTGATCGGCACAGGATTTGACACCCATTGGGTCAAATGGATAGGATAGATAAAACCTGCCTTGAGCAATTTCTCAACCTCAATCTTGATGGCTGCTGCTTTCTTAGGATTAACTAGATAAAGCTTCTGTCGAACAATCTTGGCATCAGGATACATTGTGATCTCATGTTCAACTATTTTTGGATTTATACCTGGCATTTACTCATAAGACTAGGCAAACACGTCACAGAGTTCTTTGAAAAGATCTGTGTAGATTTGAATCTCTTCGGGGGAGCAATCCACTTCGATGAAGACATTCTCCATGATGCCAGGGTTTCGGAATATATTGATCGGTATAGTTTCAGCGATAGTTTCCATATTGCCCTCAGCATAAATTTCATGTGTAGCTAAGAGATTAATAGGGCACGAATGATCTCCCGTCATGGTCACAGTGAATTCTCCTGCTTCGATTCGGCTTAAATCTGGGAGAAAATATGATCTGTGATGATGATCTTCGATTACTGCTTCGTCATAAGGCAAGACTGAGTCTAACGAATCAGTGTTAGCGAGAGAACCTTGAGCCCAAATAGGCTCTAGAAATGGATCTAACTTTTGTGTAGGAGTCAGATCAGGGTTAGCGGAAGTGTGCTAGACTAAAGAGTACGCTACTTCAACGGTAGACAAGGGCATGGACATGCCTGGGTTCCCTATCTCATCCATCGTGGCCGATGGGGAAGGAAGTATCCACGGATCCTCGAAATAAGTTGTGCAAAACGATGAAACTTGAAAAATCTCAACCTTATGGTGATTGGATATAAATTTGATATCGCCGTGAGGAGGTGGGTAATTGAAGGTACCCATCAAGGATGGGCACAAACCAACTCCTACGTTGACAACACCTGGTTGAGGATTATCAATCATTGGGACCATGGATGCCCCCAAAACTAGGTCAGGCTGGAGAAATAAAATTGATCGATGGTCACTATCCGGCCCTCGTGTGGAAACAACAAGACCCAAAAAACTATAGCAACCACAGCTTGCATAGCATACGTCCAACTCCATACTAACAAGAGTTTATAGTTGAGGGGAGCATCGACTACCTCTACTTCGATACACATGGTCTTCCCTCCTAACTGCATGGGGAAAGAGGGAATGATTCCATGTGGTCGAAACAAATGACCATCGAAAGTAGTGAGGAGAGTAGGCGATGGAGACAAAATGGGCTGGCCAATGGCCTTCCAACATGCCAATGACATAACTCATGTTGAGGCGCCCTCATCACCCACCGTGCGGAAGATATTCTGAGTAAAAGTTTTCATGGGATAAGCCACTACTATCTGAAACGCTACATGGTAATGCATACGAGGTTTTAAGTCGGTTGTATCCAACATGATGGTACCCAGATTACAAGTTTCGGTAGAGCCTAAAGCAGTTAACAAGGCTTTCCTCTGAGAAGGGTAGCTTTGGAGGACCTCCAAAGAAGACATCACACAAGGGGTTTGTGATAAATCCTCCACCACAGAGTAGTTCTGGGCAGCCCTTGCGTTTGGGTTATGAGAATCTTTTTTAAATGCACCTTTTGGAATGCGTGTCATTATTTCTCCCAATGTCTTCTCAATCTGTAGAGGAAGAGATAGGAGGTTAGCTTCTTTACCCTTCTCAGAAGTGCTTGGTTTACTATAGTCATGCGCTCTAGTCAATATAAAAGCATCACCCCTAACCATATATATGTTCACGGATGCGGGGTTGTTCGGAGGTGGACAGGGTTCTTGGCTGCCCCCTTCTGTGCTTGCAAAGGCTTGAGTTAGATTTTGCCCATGTTGAAATGGATTAGTCAACACCACCTGTTGTTGCTGCGTGAAAATTTTTTGGGCCTCTGCAAGTCGAGGACATAGATGGGTTGGGTGGTCTTCCGCACACAAGTTTCATGGATACCTCACCTTCCATTTTTCAGTGTTGTCCCCGCCAGCATTATCAGTGGGTTTTTTATCCCCCTTTCCCTTCTTTCATTTTTTTTTCTTCCCTTCAAGCTACTGGGTGGCCTTTGGGTTAGTCGATTGCACTGTGTGTACCTCCGACATTTTGGTAAGGGGAGCAGCCAAAGCAGTAGCTTGGCAGGCCGTTGTGTGTTGTATAGATAACTACTACAACTGCTTTGTCAATTGCTCAGCGGGCTTTGTTTGTGCTGAACCAAAAATACCATCGGCATGTGGTCCAACTCTCTGTCTAGTTTTATCCAGTATTGAATGTGGCGCATCTGGCAAGATGTTCTATAATAAACCAGACTAAGAATAGATGAGCTCAAACTATTGAGCCCTCATGATGGCGTCTTCTTCAGAGAAAACTCTTGACGTCGCAACATCTTTGGATAACTACGGGACCAAAGACTTAGGGAACCACTCAAGCAGGAATGCTAGTGGGACTGGTACCTTGATTAAATTATTCCGGCGTCTCCATTCTCAAATGTGATTAGAGATATGGTCTACTGTTGTCTCTTCAAAATTGGTGAGCAGCTCTGTGCCTGCATCGTATCTCACAGGTAACTGGAAATGGTTCAGGAAAGCGAATGCCAGTTCGCCAAAAGAAGAGTATCTTGAGCGATTGAGCTCAATGTACCATTTCACGGTACTCCCAATGAGAGTACGTTGAAACAATCACAACTATACAAAGTCATCTTTCAATGAGTTAGATGAGCACCAAAGATGGAAGGTAGTCACATGATCTCCTGGATCTTCGTTAGGCTTGGCTTTGAACTTTAGAATGTCCAAAGGCAACTTCGTCGCCATAGGAGGCCAACGCGGATCATGAAAAATAGGATCATTCAACAACCTTGTCAAATCTGGCAAATGTAAAGTCGCCAGGAAGGAAAGTTTGGGTTGTTGGTGATAACCTGGGAAAAAGGGACCTAGAGTTTGACTGGCACCAGGTTGCCAGGAAAATTTTGGCTACTGGCTCGGATTCTGGTAGAAACCATGGCCCTGACCAGCATATGGATTTTTCATATGTGGAGACATCATCGGTTGATTTCCCAAATAAGACATAGACTATTGGGCATGCATTATATTTGAAGGACTTTGGGAAGGATTACCCCATGCCAGTCCCATGGGGATAGGCATAGTAGTTTGGCTGGGGTTCCATTGATTGTGGAAAGAATTACCCCAGATCGACATTCCGGACGAGGGAATGGATCCTTGCCCTAAATTCCAAGGTCCTGCTAGGTTTTCCCCCTGTGCAAGAATAATACCCTGCATAGGAGTAGATTGTCCAAAAATGGGGTTGCCCCCAATCGGGAAAGTAGCTGACGAGAAGGTGTTGTTACCAAATGTTCCATTCAAATAAAACGGTGTCAAACCTACCAGTATACTATGCGAAGGTAGTCCTTGACTCCCCACTCCAAATAAACTATTGTGTGTAGGTTGCTCGGTGGATTGTTGATGTGAGCCATCAAGTGAAGGGGATGAAGGAGGGATATGACCTCCTCCATAAGGGAAAGAGTTAAAAGGAGCAGGAGTGCCCCCCATGTGACCTTGCAGAGGAGTGTTAGAGCTCCCTGCCCCCATACCTAAAGTCTGTAAAGTGGAGTAAGAAAGTACAGGACTTGTACCCGAACTAAGCATCCCATATGAGAATGGAGGGTCTGTCGCACTTGGTGTGAAAGGGGTTGTGGCCACCGCCAAAGACATGATCGGACCACTGTGTGAAGTAGTTGCGGTTGAGACCATGGTGGCTCAGAGCAATGACGATGGGTTAAGAGGTGAAATCTCTCCTGTGGTGACCACCGTAGTGGGAATTGAAGAATTCCCAGAAGGAGTAACAACATTTGTTTCCATTGTTGTATGCAACACTATCTGGCACTCGTAAAATTGAATTGGTACGATGAAAGGTGCCAAGAAATCAGTGGTTGGAGTTTCAACCGAGCCAAGAGTGGTTTCTTCAAGGTCCAAAATAGTTGATTGGTCTGGGGGTTGGTCGAGCACAATGGCATGTAACCCGGTCGCTTCAAAAGACCCTTGTTGGTCTAGCTTTTTCCTTAATGGTGGCGGGGGTGGCTCCAGTGTAACCGGTGGTAGGCCAAGAAGCCTTCGTGACCGGCAGAGCTCGGGATCCTCCACTATTTTAGAAGATTCAAGACACTCTAAGGTAGTCTAAACGTTCAAAAGTAATACCCACTAAAAAAAAAAGGTCCCTAGAAGATAAGACAGGAAAACACTAAATTAATTGGAAGAACAATTACAACAACCAACACTAGAGAAACTTACCGGTGCAAGTGCAAATCGAACACGGAAGAACCCTCTGGGTATAATCTACAAAGCGTGGCCCAATTTCTATCCTAGGTACCATGGTATATGCCCGCAGTCACTTGTGTATGTCCCTAAAAGAGATTGGCAGCTAAGTTGCCAGCGTGCGAACAGTCACCAGGTGGGTACAGTCGAAAGTCGGGTAGACCACAATGAGTAGGGTATCGAACTTGAAACCTGTCAAGGGCATTGAGAGAAAATGGTCCGAAAGACAACTGAGGACCTCGAATGGATTTGAGACCCATTAATCTCTGTGGCAAATGCAAACGACGGAATCCCAAAACAAGCCCTCTACATGTGTTCTCCACTACGATTGGTCCAGCTTTGGAGGGGTTATCTCCACTACCTTTCTGCACACGACCTTGTGTTTATCCCCTGTGTTAGAGGGGGGTCCCAGATAAATTTCACAACACTGGACTTAGACACTCCCTATCTCAGACTCCAATGTTTGATTTTAACTGGCCTTGAAGAGTTTCCTCTCCAACCTAATCCAAGGCCTTAATCCTGAACTAGTTGGTGAATCGTACAAACATAAAATTCTAGTGGATTTTAAATTTAGTGTTAATTTTATGGCTTTGTCTTATGCCAAGGGGTATTAAAGTGAAATTGATGATGTGTAAGAGACGAAAGAAAAAAAAAACGAATAAAAAAGCTGGAAACAAAATTTTTACTTAATGCAAAATTTCAACAACTTTTCAAAATAAATATTTTCAATTTTCTAAGATTTTGGACAACAAACTCAAAAGAAATTTCACTTGACTACAAGCTACGTATGATCTAAGTAAACTACAAAAAATTATGAAATAAATGACTTTTCCCTGGCTAATAATGCAGAAACACACTCTTCAACCAAATAAGAAAATGAAAAGAGTTTTTTTTTTTTTTTTAATTAAATGCTTGATAAAGCAAAAAGGAAAAATACCAACAAGCAAAAACCAAGAAAAACAATTCTATCCTAATCGCAGATCACAAAGAATCAGGTCAAAAATCAGACACTAGTAATTTAAAAAAAATGACTCTCACACTTGTCTAAAAACCTTAAAAATTCTTTTATTTTTATGACAACTTTTTTTAAATGAGAAAAAGAAAGCTAAGGGTAAGATTAATCCTAATCTACTGGCTACTCAGACAGAGATTCAAACACCTGAGAGGAATAATTCTTATCAAGGGAAAGAATGAATGCCTTACCCTCAACAAAAAGTATCTTGTACAAGCACGCGACTGTTAGTCTAACAACACACGTGTGAACACGCACTGGATAGATACAGAGGGCATGTACATGTGGGCTGACCTTGTACAATCCGCGTGTATATCTAAACTCTGAGAAAAAATAAAAACAGACAGACCAAACCAGGAAGAGACCACTAATATTGATAATCAGAATCCCTTGAAAGGCTTGGACACTCTTTTTAACAGAAAAACAAATAATGTAAGGAAAAATGATAAAGCAAAAACAATTTGAGATAGGACTGCAAACAACCAAGACTCAAACAGAATTCCAAAAAACCCCCTAAGAATGTGTGATTCTGATAGGGAAGAGGCTGACTACCTATGAAGTTCTATGAACTCTACACGCTACTGCTACTTCTTCAGCTAGCGTTCGCACGCGGGATGTAAGAGAGTAGGGTGCGGGTACACACGTGCAAACCTTATGCAAGCCGCATGTACCTCTATGGGTCTCGACAAATACATTCAAGCAAATCAGATAAAGATGGTATGGAAAACCAAACTCTCTACTAGCTTAGACCTTACAAAAAGTTAAAGAAAAAAAAAGAAAGAAAAGCTAGTCTTTAAAACTACCCAAAAACTAAATAAAGTTCTAGGAACCTTAGAGAGTCTCCCCAGTATGGTCACCAATTCTGTTGTCAAGGAAATCTCCTTATGGACTAGCAAATAGAGTTTAGACTTTGCATGCAGATATGACCGAAGAAAAACTACTTTCTACCTTCATCCCTAGATTTAAATCCCCTTTTCTTAGTAAATGCAAGGAAAGATCAACCTACCTCATTCCCGACGTTTTATTTCGATCCTCTGTTGTACTTGATTACTTGTTTGCAATACTCCTTCCAAAGATGAACTACATACAAGACAAGCAACAACTACGCATGCATTCTACTTATATACTAACGGGTTAGAAATCCAAACATATACTAATCAAACTATAAAAAGTTCATGAATTGGGATGGGAAAAGAATTTTTTTTATTACTTTGAATGAGTCAACTTACAAAAGTTGAGACTGGACACCTCTCTATGAACCTGATCCTGGGCTCCTCTTCTACTATCCTCCAACTGCTTTGCTTTGTATCTCCTTTGGCATCAGGAAAGGCTAAAGGGTTGGGACAATGGGAATACGTAAATGGGCAGAGTTTCTTTGCTATATTTTTCCTCTTCCAAATGGGATCCCTACCCCTTATTTTATAGGCTAGAAGGAGCTAGGTATTTGGATGAACACTCGGCCATGCATGGCCGGGAGTTTCAGTTAACTCACCCATAGCTTTTGTGTTCCGTCGGCAACTTTCCTTTTTTCGTGCTTTTGTTGGTCCACGCACGCTGTTTTGGGTCAGCTAACGTGTACACGTGTGCAGTAATGGAGTAGGGTGCGTGGGACTTTATAAAAGAGGGTTTTCAAAGAGTTGTTCAGCAGTGCTTTGGCAAAGAAGGGATATGAGATGGCCTCATGCCAGGTAAGCATGTATGGTGCAATTTAGGGTTATAACAGTACCTGGTAGAATTTCTTGTCATTCACTCAAAGGATCCTACCAAAGGCCATCCCATCATTTTGGAAATACCTTGGTTAGACACAACCAATGCATTTATTGGTTGTAGAGAGGGAGAAATGACCATCTCAAATGGAATTTTTATCCAGAAGCTCGCCATATACCCTCCAACCCAACCTATCATGGAGATTATATGGTGGCTTGAATGTCCATACAAGAATGAGGATTGGGAAGAACCCATATTTCCAAGTGACCATGTCTGGGCACTTCAAGAGAACACAACGAAAAATGTGCTAAACCAATTCATTTCTGCTATCACATGTGTTGATTTTCCACAATCGTTTTCTCAATTTGAGTACATGTTTGGGGAAGAATTTCAGGAACAATTGGACCCATCCATTCTATATTCAACATCTTTTATCTTCGAGATATATGAGTCCACCATGTCTTATACTATTCCCTACGAGATTAGTCCAGGGAAATTTTTACATATAAACTTTGGTCTAGATGCAGACCAACAAAAACAATTAGTAAGTATCCTTAAAGAAAAAATAGGAGCATTCACCTAGGAATAAACTAACATGAAGGGTATACACCCTGACACATGCATCCATCACATATATATACCCAGTGGGAAGTAACACCTGTTAGGAAACCCCAGAGAAGGATGAACCCAACACTCAAAGATATAGTAAAGGAGGAGATCCAAAAGTTATTAAATGTCAGATTTATTTATCCCATCTCTGACAGTAAGTGGGTGTCCCCTCTTGTAGTGGTTCCAAATAAAGTGACTGGGAAATGGAGAATTTGAGTTGATTTTTGAGAACTCAACAAAGCCACTTTGAAGGATTACTTTCCTCTTCCTTTCATTGACCAAGTTCTGGATACCTTGACTGGAAAGAAGTATTTCTCCTTTTTAGATGGGTACAGTGGGTACAATAAAATTCTCATAGCACCTGAGGACCAGGACAATACCACCTTTACTTGTCCTTGGGGCACCTTTACCTATAGGGTCTTACCATTTGGATTGTGTAGTGCTCCTGTTACATTTCAACGAGCAGTACTAGGGATATTTGTTTATCTTATTCATGATTGTGTGGAGGTATACATGGATGAATTCATAGTTTATGGAAACACTTACCAGAAATCCTTAGATAACTTAGAAAAATTCCTTATCATATGCCAAGAAATGAACCTATCTTTAAGTCATGAAAAATGTAAAATGTTGTTAACTGAAGGAGTGGTTATAGGACATCATGTTTCATCTGAAGGGATAAAGGTCGATCCTGCAAAGATTGAGGTCATTGTAAGAATTCCACCCCCAAAGAATCAAAAAGAGGTGAGAAGATTTCGTGGACATGTCGGATATTACCAATGGTTTATTGAAAATTTTACGAATATTGTTGCACCCATGTTTGGGTTGCTAATAAAAGATGTTGATTTTGTTTGGACTGAGCAGTATCAAACTTCCTTTGAAACCCTGAAAGATAAGCTGTCTGTGGAACTAGTTCTTAGAGGGCCCAATTGGACTCTTCCATTTCACATATCTACGGATGCCTACAACACTACAATAGGAGGGGTACTAGGGCATAAAGAATACCAATAGTCCTATGCCATTTATTTTGTAAGCAATAAATTATCCCATGTTGAGCTAAACTACACAGTTACCGAGAAGGAATTCTTGGCAGTAGTTCATGTTATCAATAAGTCACGTCATTACATTATAGGTTACAAAGTATTTTTACATACAGATCATTCTACCATTAGAATTCTCTTGAATAAACCCATAACTAATGGTTGAGTGACTAGGTGGCTCCTGCTATTGCAAGAGTTTAACATCATCATTCTTGACCGACCTAGAAAGGAGAATTTCGTAGTTGATTTTCTTTCACGAATAAAATATGAGGATGATGATATTCTTGTAGATGCTATTTTCCCAGATTAGCACCTTTTTCCCCTCTCTGTAAATGCCCTGTGGTTTGTAGATATGGAAAACTATCTTGCTACTAGGAAGTTACCGTCTCATTTGTCACCTCATGAAAAGCTTAAAATTATCACACAAAGTGCTAATTACTCTTGGGTTGGCCATGACCTTTTTCACACAGGTCCTGATTTGATTATTCATAGATGTGTCTGAGAGGATGAGGTACCAAAAATAATACGAATTTTTCATGATGGACCATGTGGTGGCCATTTTTCTGACAAACGTACATCATATAAGGTGTTACATTCAGGTTACTATTGGCCTATAATTTTCAAAGATGCTTCCAAGTAGGTGAGGAGTTGTGATAGTTGCCAAAGGATAGGAAGACCTATGTCAGATGACGAAATTCCCTTGTGTGCCCAACTTATGATAAAACCTTTCGAAAAATGGGCCCTTGACTTTGTAGGACCAATTTCGCCCATGTCTTGTAAGAAGAACTATATTTTGGTTTGTACAGACTATGTCACCAAGTGGGTAGAGGAAAAATCCCTATTTAGGGCTACATAAAAGTCTATTGTCGAATTCATTTATGAAGACATATTTACCCATTTTGGTGTCCCTCATGAAATTGTTACAAACCAAGGCACTCAATTCACTTCCAAGATGATGAGAGAGCTAACAGAGAAATATGGGATTAATCATTGTAAATATTCTCCATACCACCCACAAGCTAATGCTCAGGTACAATCTACAAAAAAATTATGGAATCTATCTTAACCAAGACTATTCAATTACATCACCAGGATTGGCCTGATAGGCTTCCAGAGGATTTGTGGGCTTACCAGACCACCTGGAGAAACACCATTGGGCATACCCCTTATGAGCTACTGTACGGGAAACAAGTACTTCTACCAATAGAATTCCAAGTAAGGACCTTCCGTATTGCCACATATTTGGGATTAAACTTAGATGAGGCTTAGAAACAACAAGCTCTGTAATTGAATGAGTTGGATGAGATCAGGCAAGATGCCATCCAATGAACAATGTTAGTCCAAAACCAGAGGAGCAAGTGGCATAACAATTTTATTAATAAGAAAAACTTCCAACCTAGTGATTGGGCTCTGTTGTTTGATTCCCGATTTAAAACCTTCAAAGGCAAACTCACCACCTGGTGGTTGTGTCCTTATGAGGTAGTCACTATATATGCCAATGGCGTTGTGAAAATCAAAACAATTGATGATGGAAAATTCTCCTTTGTAGTAAATGGACACCGACTCAAATTTGATCATAAGCCCATTTCCAAGGAAGACTTTATATAGGTCATGTCAACTAACAAGAAATTGGCCTTAGTAGATGGGGAAGTCCCCCCTTGTTCTTGAATGTTTTCTGAATTTTCTACTATACATATGTAAATAGTTTTGAATTTTGTTGATAAACAATTCTAGAGATTTCTGTAAGTATTTATTTCACCAGGAGTAGACAGTTTCAAGGAAATATAAAAGAAGGATTTTTTCTTCAAAACATTGTTACACTTGAACCTTCTTGTCTGCTAAGCATCAAATTAATATTGACTTGCTATAATTAGCCATATTTTTGCAAAACATTTCATCTTGTCCTTTTCTTAAGGCATTTTAAAAAGTAGTTTCTCTTGAAAATATCCACCACCATATAAGGAAGTGATACCATAACCATCAAGCTTAGAGGTATCTCGTACAGTTTTCCCAAGAAACCTGAGTATGCGAGTAAATTATCTTTATTAAAAAGTAACAAGGAGGTCTGATTAGCAGTTAGTCATGGAAACATAACTACAAAAGAAGAAAGTGATTTGAGCCTAGATATACCTTTCTATTCTTTCTCAATGGTGCCATCCACTACACACTAAAAAGCTTTATTATATCATATCTTTAGATAAGCCACGTCCTCTTAAGTACTCCTTACATCAGGGCAATCACTAAGGAATAAATAAATAAAAGTTATCCTCTAACATAAATACCATCCTAATTGAAGAAAAAAAGAAAGAAAAAGTTGTTTTCAGAGATGTCCCCCCATATTCTTGCATAAAGAAATCTTATACTAAAATCTTGAAAGATGGAGGGCCAATCTCTAAGGGTGTAAGAGGCTAACCCATCGAGATACTGAACAAGTTTTCCAATAGCGGGTATTGGCCTGTGGTATGGCTAGAAAAACCCACCAGAGTACTGAACATGCTTCTTGGTAGCCGGGCATTCTACCTAGCGAGGATGGTAATCTAACAAAAAATAAATAATAAATTTAAACTTGTCCTGATGTGTGACATTACTTGTAGACAAAGATGACATGAAGTATTTATGGTTAAGATAAGGTTAATGAACTCCATAAACTTACCATTGGGAACTAACTCTGATAATATCTTGAAACTCTCTTGCCTACCTCTTCTTATCTATATATAGGATCTCTTATCCTATTAGGCGGGGCCAACTTTTAACCGTTTCGTCAGACCAATCTGTGAAATTTATCTCTACACTTAACAAGCTGTAAATCTTCAGCTATTGGGAGAACTGAATGGTTTCCTATATTTTTTATTGTGAGGTGTCACGATACTTAGGTGTGGGGGAGGGGTTCATGAGTTGACAAATGATCACTTTCTAGAGAAGTAAATCTTTGTAAAAATTTATGTATTGTTTTCATGATACAAGTTATTACATCAGCAATCATTGTATTTTTGAAATGCTAAATCCCCTGTGTGATATAAACTATTGTACATATCCTTAACAGACCACTTTATTGGATTATTTTTGTTACAAGCTGTTCATTATAGGATTGAAATTACATGTCTTATGTGAGTGGATTGAGTAAGAATTGTGGAAAAATCAATAACAATGGAACACTCTTCCTCTACTCTTAATCAATGTGACTGTCAAAACCATTCCAAGATTGCAGGCTATCCATTACAGGAGGTAAAAATGTGTTTAGAATAGAGGTACCATATGGGGTGTCGTATGAAGTGTCGTATGAGGTGTCGTATGAGGTGTCGTATGAAGTGTCGTATGAGGTGTCAAATGAAGTGCCATATGACAATATGCACCAGTAACTTTCCACAATTTCAGGTAACTGGGAATCAATGACATTTAATTGAATTGGTTTAGGGAAATCAATATTGAGGATGAAAACCTTAGACATTTTCATGATCAAATGTCCAAGTCAAAAGAATTGGACATTGATCTAACTTTGCATCATTAATATTTCCCCCAAAAATGAGCCTTCAAATTCGAATTTTCTCACACATGGAAACTCGTACCTGCATGTGTGCAACCAATTCCACCCTAGGCACATTCAAAAATAGGATTGGTTTATCCTATTATTATAATTCACCTCTTCCATTTACATTTTCCCCTATTTTAAAATGTTCTCAACCTCTGTTTATTTGTTTCTTTGTTCAAATTGCGTTCGACCTCTATTCAAATCGTGCCATTCCTTGGCCAGATCGTACCCTCTCTTGGTGAATTTCACCTCTTTTCATTTATTCATACCATCATGATGCCCAAACAGTATGAATTTTATTCCTACGTAGACCTCTTCACCATCCTTGAGTTTGCACAGTGCAGGGAGGTGTTTTTTCATGTAGGCTGGGGGACATTTCTATCCCACTTGCATGGCCATGATGATGGCATCTCAATGAAATTTTCCCTCGATTTTGATGGGAAGACAACATGCGTGGGGTCTCTCACCTTTGGGGTCTCATAGGAATCCATAGATGTAGCCACGAATCTTCCAAGAGTGGGAGATAGATGGTTTAAAAACCACCAGCTCTTGCGCTCAAGATATGACAGAGTTTTTAAAACAAAATTTCAGAACATCTCTGGAGCTAAAGGATAATCCAAGGAGTGGATAAAAGAGGAGCTAAAGGATACTCAAAGGAGTGGATAAAAGAGGATTTGATCAACCCTCTCATAGTCATCACTAGGCTGATCACATGTGAAGGTAGATAGTCCACCTTTAAATCTTGTCATTTTAAACTGTTAGCTCACTTCCAGTTCAATAAACCATTGAATTTTCCCTCCTACATTTTAAAGAGCTTGGATAAGATGTCCTCTCAAGTGAGAAATAATGTAACCAACCCCCACAATAACCTATTTCACCATGGCTTGATCAAACTCCTTGTTTTATCCGAATTGAAAAAATAGGGGCAAACTTGGGATGCATTCATTTATCAATTTGAAAACCCTCAGTTGAAAATCAATATTAGCAAAAATACATTGGATCTGAGGACTATTTCTCCATCCAAACCCCAATCTCTAGGGATTCCAAACCCTCCTACACAAGCCATTTATTTACCAGAACAAAAATTCAAGAAGCTTGTTGAAACCCCTACAACCTCATTGGGCAAAAAAGACCAAGAAGCCCATTGTTAACCCCCTGATGCCTTCAATATCTCTTAATCCTACACTCAAAAATACCCAAGAATTAATTCAACAAGAATTTCCTACAGTTCCCACCAATAGGAGAGGAGATAATCGATTCAATAGAAGGCCCTTTCGAAAGAGTACCCGGAGCACAAGAGGAAAACCTTATGAAAAACCCCTGACTACTTCGGATCCTATCCAAGTGTCCTATGATATCGAGAGTCCTCACAAAATACTTAGGGAAGTGACCATAGATGAATTGAAGCTGCAAAGAAAGACAAAATCCAAACCTACTTCTCCTCATCAACCCCCTATTACTCCTACCTCACCGATGCCTACCCCAGATCCTAACAATGACAGACACTCTACATATTTCAAAGGATCTAAGCCTTCCTTTGAGATAATTGATCCTTCTCCAACCGTTGAGAATCTACAAAAAGAGAATTTTTAGTTTCTGCAACAGTTGGAAGATAGGAATACTATGGACACACATCTTCACCATAATAATGTATTCCTCCAAGCAAAGATGAATTCCCTTCAAAGATTGATTGACGAGATGACCAAATCCAACCACAACCTTAGGGAACAATTGAAGAAACACAAGAGGCGCAAGACCAAATATTCACAGCAAGAAGGAGAAGCTTCTAAATCTGATCCTCCTCAACAAGCTTAGTCATGAGGGGAAATTTATTTTTTTTTGCAGTAGGACCTACAAAATATTAGGTGTGGGGGTAATATTGGGCCCGTGATTTGAATGATTTAATGACATTAATTAGATCCTTTTTGGCCAAATATCTATATGCGTTTTCATGTTTTGAAGATTTTTTGAAGAGCTTTTGTGTCAAATCGCTATGATTCACACCAGGTATGCATGATTCAGGTTTTGTGATGATTTTGAGTTTAAATCAACATGTTTTTATGATTCTAGGGAACCAATTCATGTTTTGTGTGTCACAGGGCAAAATCGCAGCTTGTTTTTCCATCTGGCACTCAATCTGGCACTCAGTCTGGTACTCAATACGGAACTCCATCCAACACTCCATCCTGCACAAAAACCATGGGCGATTTGGCAGTTGGCATGTTGTTGGTACCCGATGGGTGAATCAAAGACAAGGTTTTTTCTTGTGCTCGTGGCCTTCAACTACTGAACTTTTGACAACTCGATTTACGTTGTTATGCTAGGCGATTATTGGCTCGCCTTATTTCTAGAAGCCACTGGCATTTAGGGCATCTTAAATGTGATTTGATTTTTTTAGAGAGGGTCGACCCTTCCAGTGGTCGACCTCTCAGGTTGTAAAAATTATAAATGCCACCTTAGTGGTCAGACAATTGTTAAGTAGAGTGTTAGAGAGACAAAGACAATTCAACTCTATTTTGCTAAAACTATGTAAAGACTATGCTTTGGATTTTTAATGTTGAATTCATGTTGTTGAGCTCATGGCTCGCCTTTGAAGAGTAGCCACGACTTGTTGGGGGTCCCATCAATAGTTTGGGTGAATATCCAATTAGTATGCTTGTGAATTGAATAGTGTAGTTGTCATTTTTATTCATTTCTTGTACATGAGTTTTCATTATGCTTCTTTACTGTATAAATTGTTCTTTATGATTTAATAGTTTTAGTTTCTTTTGCAGGTTATTATGAAGGCTAGTGTTAATATGCAATGACTTTTTAATTAGTAGGAAGCAACTTGCAATCTTATATACTAAACCTGTGTATAACTAGATGATAAATTAGATTTTCTTTTATGCTGAAATGGAGTTTAAGAACAGAGTTTAAAACAAAGTTTTTAATTCATGATTTCTTTGACAGGGTTTCGGTGGATGGACAGTTATTAGTCTTTAGTTTTCAATTCCAGTTTGTCTATCTAGTTGTTATTTAGATTTTCTTATTTAAATTATCATTTAGTTTGCTCATTTAATTTCTTGTCATATGCTGAAACAATATTTAATTTATGTTTTATGAGCATTTCCTCTTTTGCAATTTGAATTGTTAAAATAGGACTAGTTTAGTTTACTTTATGCAATTTATTTATTAGATCTAAGTTGCAATTTCAATTCAAATTTGATTATTGAGTTTATTGTAGTATGATTTTGCTTAATTAGTATAGAATGCAATTGAATTTACTAGAATAGTGTCTTTATACTGTTGATGATTAATACATGATTGAATAATCACATGGATATGCATGATAATTGATGTTGTTTCTATAATGGCTAAGTTCCCATTGGATTGCCTAATTCACACTTTTCACTTTTCTATCGAAGTCAATATCGATTTTATCCCTCTTGAATTATCATTAATTGTTAAGTGCCATTGTGATATTATACGACATCAGAGACATAACCATCAACACTACATTTGAGTTTTCTTACTTTCATAGATTAGAAGATAGTTTCTTTGCTTTCATAGATTAGAAGATAGTTTCCTTTCTTTTCTAGGATAGATAGTCTTTTTTCTTTGGTATATTAAGGGATATTTTTCTTATCATAGGTTAAATATTAGTTTTTAATTACTTTTATTATCATAATGCTTTCAATTCAATAGATTTCCTTTCATAAATTAGAAGTAGTTGTGAAGTTTACTTTAAGAATAGGGTTCACTTGTTTCTTAGCTTAATTAGTTTCTTATTGAGTAATATTAATTAGTTTACTTGATGTATAAGTTACAATAGGTTAGTTAGTTGTTTTCTTTCTTGTTTACTTGATTTAATAGAGTAGTTGCTTGCTTGTCTATTTACTTGCTTTCATAGGACAGTTTCTTATTGAATTTGAGTAGGTTAGTTAAAGTAGTTTGTTGTTGTTATTGCTTATTAGATAGAAAGTTTGATTTTTATTATTGTCATGATTAAGTTAGTTTTCTTTAAGTAGGGTTTTCATTTTACTTCTTAGGACTATCCATAGATCCTTGCTCAAAAGTTACTTAGGGTACATAGTTTAAGTTTCTTAGTAGGATTTTCTCATTAATAGTTTTTTCTTGAATAGATTAGCCCTTAGATAGCCACTTCCTTATGTAGACTATACTACCTCCAGCCCTTCTACCTTGGCATATATATTGCTACAACTCTTAGTTTACATACCCCGGTTTGACAATTTAATTGAGGGTTTTTAGTGTGTTTTTAGTGCATATAGAACACCCATCAGTGATGCTAACATATGCAACAGTTATCACTCATCCCTTATCACTGCTAAAACGAATGGAGGGAGATATGAAATATAAACAATTTAGAACGAGTCTTCACCTTGCACTGAACAACAGTCCCAATCTCTCCTCCCATCATCGTCGTTGACATTCCTTTCCAATTCATAACAAGTCCAATCTCAAGCCCTAACAAAGACATGTCTAGACCAATGGTATATATCTCCTTATCACATCTCCGATGATATTGAAGGTCATCATCATCTTTGATGAGATCAACAGTTTATATTGCACCTAGGTTCTTTGATCGATCAAGGGTCCAAATATACTACCCATAGATCTAACGGTTGCAACTAAAATAGGAAATGTCTCCCTTCCCAACTCCGCCACCTGGATTGACATGTGGCACTCAATCCACATCACTTTTCACCCCCTCAAAGTGCCATAACACATTTCCACGTGGCATAATATCCACCTGATATGTGGACCCTACACATGGACTAACATGGCGTAAACATCATGGATGATCACTGACACATCGTTCCAGGTGTTGACACATGTCCTCTACACAATGGGTGGGTCATGTCATCCTTTTCAGCGTGATGTCACCTTCCTCTTGGCCTCATCCAAATGAGACCCATCAATATCAAATGTCAATATTATATATCAACTGGGCTCCAATTCATGGTCAGGATTACTCCTCGGAGTCTTTCCATTAGAGTTCTCCAACATCCTGTTGGCAGTCAACTCATTTTTTTTTATTGCCCCCCAAAAAAAGCTACCTACACCTAATTGTCTTCTAAATGACAATTCATTGTCGCATTGCACAACAAGACATATGTGTCATTTCTGCGACAATTGCAATTTGGTTTCGATTCATTTTTCACAACTGAAAGTGTGAAAACACCTATTTCATTGTCTGGACTGTCGTCGTCTTTTATTGATCTTTCCGAAAGACACTTGACCATTGGTTTATCACATGACTGCAAAAGATTTTTTCAAACTTATGTCCTTTGGCCTACTCTTACCTTGATTGCGCATTTGGATTTGTTTGATTACTAAGCCATTGAGCATGAAGATTTACTGGTTACATTTGATTCTATAAAGGTCATGATTGATTTTGGTCTTATATGCTTTGATTCTTATTGCTATGAGCTCTTGACTCATTGATTATATGATATTTTTGGTTGCAATGTTCTAAAAACTTTGGAATATAAACATTTGGATATGAAACAAATGCATTGCTAATATTATAAGTTTGATTTGATATGAAATGGCAATGGTTTGAGTTTTACAAAGGCGTGTTGATTAATCTTTTGGATTTCAATTTTATAGTTTGAATCGTTGCTTGGTACATTGTTTTGTGAGTTTGATTTTACATTGAACGATCATAGTTTCAAACTATACATTGGCACGATTGAATTAACATTGGTTTAAAACGTTTGATTGATACGATGGATCGTTGGTTAATGTTGGATGCCATGTTTGATTGAACTGAACACTTGGCGCATGATTATAACATATGGTGTTGGTTCTATTTCGGATGGATGGCACGTCGATATGGTTGTACACCTATTTGGTTGGCCGATACATATGGTTTAAACGATTATGATTATGGATGGAACAGCACTGTACTCAGTCATTAATACACTGCATGGCGGTGGTAATCCCACCACCTTCACACACATGCAGTTAATCCTCGCCTCTTTGAGCGCTGAAGATGTTAAGCCCTATCGTTTTTCAACCCTATGTTTTGTATTGCTCAAACCAAACCCCACCATGCACAGAAGCCATGGCTCCTATCGTAAGGGCCGAGCCCAATGGGTGCCAAGCACTGTTGATGTTTGATGGTACGTATAACGACCTAGAGAATCTCGGGTGGCTCGCTTTCATAAGAAAATTTGATGGTTATAACCACACTGTGGCTCGGCAATTTGCGTTATCATTTGATGGTTGCCGAGCCAAAGTTGGAGATGTCTAGCTTGAAATCACTGAACAGTTTCTTAGCTCGGCAACTGGCTTTCCTATTATGGGACAGAAATGGTCCAAAAGTTGCAAGGTAGATGATGTCCCGTGGGCATTGTTATTTCAGTCTCGAACAGTGAAATCCTGCGACAAAGGCTGGCCTGCAAAAATGTTGAAACCACGCTGGTATGATCTCTTGATGATAATCAAGCAATTTGTTACTTGTGAGGGCAGGTACGGGTTCATTTTCTTGTTTCACCTGCTCTTATTGATGTTTTTTATGGGTTTCGAACTTAGTATGCCGCACTATCTACATAGAAGTTTGTTCAAGATGGCTAAAAGGTACAAGCGTAGCCAGAATGACACCTGCCTCTTCCATTTGGGGTTGATCAAAATGATTTTGGTTTACGAGTTAGGGTTACGTCATGATTCTTGGCATGATTTTCTCAGCCATAATGGCTTCGAAGAATCGAACCCTCCACAGGTTGATAAGCCCATGGTGACCGAAACCCCGCCTATTCCCCCTGTGCCTTATAGCGTTTTTCTACCCAAACCTAAACCCCCCTACCAAATCAGAGCCTATCGTGGTCAGCAAAGACTCTGATTCAAAGATTGAACATTTTCTCGCTGAAGAGTATCCTTACTCAGAGGGCTTGTGTGGCAAACCTCCTTATGATTTTGTCAAGAATTTACCTCCTTGTCTGTGGGATAACCCTGACTTCCCTGGTATTGAACCACCCCATGGAACCCTCGGTGAATCGTTGAAACCCTCGACTGCTCAACCTGTTGCTCCACCTTGCGATCAGTGTGGGTTGTGGTTGGAGAGATACTACTTGGACGTCCCAAGGTTGCAATCCAAAATCCACGATTTGGAAAACCAAGTAGCAAAGCTCACTGGTCAGAATGCAAAGGTACAACCCAATGAAAAGAAGCAACGAACTACTGGTTCAATCCTGTTCAAAAATGTCGAGTCTGCTACAGCGATTGTCAATTCAAAATTGACATAGTCTCAGCAATTGCGCTGGTATGAATTTCACTCATTTATATTACACTTTCATAAACTCTGTGTACATATTTCACCTGCTCTGTTACATAAGCATGCTTTGCTGTATATAATTTTGGTTTTGATGAATCAATTTATGTATAGTTTAAGATTCGATTGGATTTGGTTTTGATTCGATGGATCGTCAAATAGATATGATTGTTCAAATTTAACTTCAGTTGGATGCTTTATTGATAAGTGAATTTGTTAAAAATAGACTGTTGTTGGTATTTCTATTTTCCGATACAGTCAATGCTACGATTTGAAATGGTTATGTTCTATATGAATATGATTGATAAATGGGATAACTATTTTCAACGTATTTCGATCAAATCTGATACTTTTCTGTTGATACATAACCAATTGCAACTTATTCGATTCTCATTATTGTTTGAATTGGATTATGTTCAGGGTTTCGATATTGTTTCTATAATTAACTCAGTAAAGATTTGTGTTGATTATTGCCCAGTTCATGAATTTTGTCAATTTTGTTGCGCCTCTGTCTGTTGACTGTGTGGTGATCAAACATGAAGATTTTTTGAGTTGATATTCATGGAGTATGATCCGATTGCAATAGAAGCAATTTATATATCGTCCTTTTAACCGAATGATATCAATTTGTTGTTATGACTATAACTAGTCAATGTTAGTTACGACCATACCTGTGAACTGTTTGAAACTCAACGAACGAAGATTGTGGCTGGATTCTATGGATACAGTTATGCATGAAATCGTGATGGCTTTCTATATTGGCAATGGATTAAACGATATGAATCTTATGCAAATCAATAATGATTGTTTTGTATCTCATACGATTTGGTTTACCATTGATTGCATTTATGAAACAGTCTTGTTAAGATTTGATTCGATTTTATGACAATTGGAAAAACAGATCATTTTTACCCTCTCCCGATTGCATTCTTTGTGATTTGGTTTAATTTAAGGAATAATTGAATCATTAGTAATTAGTTTTGGATTTGATTTTATTTGATTATATCTAGTCCTGTTTGTTATTTTTGACTAACTACAGAATCAAATGATTCTGTAGCTAAGTCTGTAAAATCATTTTTTTATTGTTTTCTTAATAAAACATCCTTCTAATTTGATCTTTGTGTTCTATTGCAGGCAAATTCGAATTTGGCAATAGATATCATGAGCAATTAGGGGATGATCTACAGATTTTACTTGCATTTTATTTCCTCAATTTAGTAGATTTTGGGATATCTCCCAGATTGTGTAAAACTATTTGCTATTATTCTCAAGGATGTTTTACCTTGTGAGAAACCTATATAAACCTATGGTTTTTGTAATAATGTTCATCCTCAGTTGTGGGAGAACAAGGATATGGAGTTCTGATAGAGACTGGAGCAGAATTGATGTTTTGTCATAGCTTTAGCTTCTCAATATATCACATTTTGTTTCAAGTTTGGTATATCACTTTGTTTATGGTTTACGATTACTTTAGCTATCTAAATCAAATTCAAATGATATAATTTTATTATTGTTATCTATATCTTATCTCTTCTAGATTAATAAAAGACATAACAGTTATTAATTCAGTTTGTGAATGATAGCTTTGTCTTCTTCATAGATTGAATTGTTATATATAAGTTTCTTGCATAATAGGTTTCCCTTACTGCAGGAGTTTATAATCATATGATTGTTATGATTTCTTTTTATGTCTTGTTTGTCCTGTAAAAACACTTCAAGAGGCAGCACAACCAATCGTTTATGAAAATCTTAAGGACTAAACGGTGTGAATTTCTTCCTCCGACCAGCTTAGAAGTCATCATACATAGGGCAGACTTAGAGTGTTTCCAGGTCAATTAGTTTATTGTTCACTGTTTTCATTAAGTAGTTTAATATAGATACAATCTTAATTATATTTGTATTAGATTGTTTAATTTCAGTAAAATATAGTGGATTGTTTAATTTCAGTAATGTTTATTCCTTTTCATAAAATATAAAATTAAAAAGAGATCCTTGGCTGTCTTAGGGCAGTAATTAGTTGAGTTTTGCAGGTTTTAATCAAATCTGTAGATTTTTTATAGTGTACATTTGTGAATGAGTAATATTACATCTGAGTATTAGATAGTTGATTTGAGTTGTTAGTAGTTTGTAGATAGAATAGTTAGAATAGTTTATATTTAGTATACTAGTTTATTATCTTTGTTTTATTAGTTTCTAGTTTCCTTTATTTTAGTTTAAATTATTTTATTTAGTTAGTTAGTTTGTTTTAGTTGATTTTAGTTTGTTTTATTAGTTTCCAGTTTCCTTAGTTTAGATTACTTAGCTCAGATCAATTCTCTCTTTGGTTTTCTTAGGAGACCTTAGAGCGGCCAACGGAGTCGTTAAACTCGTCAGGGTGGTCCATTCCAAATGTCTTGGGTTATTTAGACAACCCTGGACCGGTTCCACTCTCCCAGTTGACGGATGGACTGTTTCGCCTGTCAACACATCCTTACTCAAAAATTATCTGATGGCTACGTGCTTTGCCAAATGGTCAAGATCCTATGATGCCAACCCTTATACATGGCCATGATAAAATAACCTTTCCAAGGCTTGAACTTGATAGGGGCCCACCCCCTATTATCTCGACCATTTACATGCCACCATGTGTCCTCATACATGTAGGATATTTCTATTAGCATACATCAACCTGATGTCAACCTTCCTCTCAATCATGTCCAACAATTACCACGTCGATCCATGATCGAGATTACATCTCAGTGGGACTCCAATCGATGATTATGATTTCTCCATGGAGTCTTCTCATCAATGTATTTCTTGGACACACCTACCACACTTAGAGGGGGGGTGAATGAGTGTGGGGATCTTTTTCAAAAAACTTCCCTTTTACATAAAACTCATTAGTTAGCATTCAACTTTTACTCATTACTCATTGAAATAATTTATAACTAGTTATATGTGAACACATATCAGCAACATATATCAAAATTATATCATCAACAAGTCATCATCATAAGGAACATAAAGAACGCAAGATGTATGTACAATTTTTCTTTTTATTATGGACAACAATCCAGGGGTTTTCCAGCAACAACTGAATAGAGTACAACTCTACAAGAGCATCAAATCTATAATGCAAGACTCAACTTACACCCTCGGCACCAACTTAGATGAGGCAATAATCCTCAACAAATATCAATATGTAAACAGGTACACGACCTGTCAGTAGTGCAACCAGCATGTGTACGTGCCTTGGCTCACTATCGCCCATGTATGCACATGGTCAGTGTATACAACAACCTGTGTATACTTTCTGAGCTGTTAGGGTTTGTTCTTCAAGATCAACTCAGATTCTATGCAATCAATATGTCATTCTCTTTTATCTCTGACTGTCCAATCTGACCACCAGCCAGTCACAACACATCCAATATCTCCAATATATTGTTCATGCTCCACTACAAATCAATATGAATGCTATCTCAATCATGTATATTCAACTAGTATACCATAGTAATCATGTCACCACTGAATCACAAGAGTACCGATCACTCCATCAACCAAATCATCCAAACTGAACCATATCATATAATCCATATGAAGAATGCCCTAAGCATTCCCAACACATCAAACAATAGTATCCATCAAGACAATAATGTAACCATACCAATGTCTCAGTGATGGATCTGAGCCCATAAAATGCAGATCTAGAACCTACCTCATCATCCAAGATCTTGGCACCATCTCAAAAACAAATCTCCATGATTTTATCCACTATACACTCCCTGTACACAATCATCCCATGTATACCTTTAATGCATATGCACCCTATACACAGACAACCTGCGTATACCTCAGAAACTAGGGTTTTTGAAGTTTCGAGATTTTTTTCGTCAAGATCTTCGACATTACCGAAACTTTGATCCATCCATGAGATCCTCCTCTCACTCTCTTCCTTAGAATAGATCTTCAATCATGCTCAAGAGATCCACACCAATAAGAAGCTCTCCATCAATACTCCAAAAGATATTCTCACAAGAATTTCTCCATTGATCCACAAAAAGGATAATAGCAAGAGACCATAGATATCTTATTTATACTTTCATCCTCTAGGTCACTTAACCCATTTCTAGGCTACTTAACCCATTTTCCTTATTTTAGGGTTAACCACTTTCCATAAATAGAAAGTTCTCCAATAATTTATCATTTAAATATTCGTTCTTGAGTTTGTCACTTCTCTTTATTATTTAAATAATTGACCTTGACTTTATCACTTTTACTTTATCATTTAAATAATTATTTCTTCATTTAGGTCACTTTGACTTCTTTGACCTTGTGGGCTTCAAGCCAACATATAGGGTTCCTCCAACTTCTTAAATCCATAACTCTCAAACCATGAGGGGTTATGTGACATTCCACATACCACCATAAATGGCATGACAAGCACTATCCATCTAGGATAGTTTCACCAACAATGTCACTGATCTTCATCTCATTATTTCACATACAAGCATGGGTCCTCCAACTGTTCTTCTAGGATAACTCAATCCGCAAAGCGTCTTCCCGTGAGGGCTTTCACCATAAGGGGACCACTTTGGAGTTCATCCATTTGTGCACCTTATTAATCATGATAAGACAATAATGAGTCATCTCTTCATCAAACAAACTATGCATCATCATGTATCAATGACAACTCATTGATCCATCTTCATCTATGCATCATATCAATGATCCATCTTTATCAATTGGTTTCCCTTTGACATATATCATTCTCATCAAGGAATATGCATATACATTGTTCGTCAATCATCAATCAATCAATTACTTGACATCAATACATGACATCAATCAATCAAACCATTTTCATCAATGACACATGATCCAACAATATCCCAAATAATCAAACCATTGGCATCAATGACAACATTATCCAACAATCTCCCCCTTTGGAATTGATGGAAATACCAACATTTTTGTCAACACCAATTACCAATTATTGATGTCAACATGTAGATAAGGCATGCTCTATATCAATAGTCAATGTGACTATCTCTCCACCTCAATCAAAATCAATCACATCAATGTGATTATCTCTCCCCCTTTCACATCAATGACAAAGGTCCATTCTCCTCTTGGGGTTTCTCCCCCTGTCTGAGTGCCTTTGATCTTTCTTTGAATAATCTCTCCCTTTTTTAACAAGGGATATCATTCTGATGTAATGCTAAAAATACATCGAAAATACTCCCCCTATGACCATCGCTCCTCCTGGAATTATGCCTCTTTTCTCTTTCTTCAAATATAGTTCTCTTTTCTAGGTATGCATCTGATAAATATCTCCTCCTAGAATCATGGGAAGAAGAATGACTCCCCCTAAGGATATGTCTCCCCCTATCTTGTCTGCAAGATGAACAATATACTACCATATCACGATCCTTGGACCTGTTGATGCATCAAAAACATCAATGTGACTATCTGTCTCTGACTGTCCAGTCTAACCACCAGCCAGTCACAACACATCCAAGCTCTCCAATAGCTTATTCATTCTCCACAACAAATCAATATGAATGCTATCTCAATCATGTATAAACAAATAGTATACCATAGCAATCATGTCACCACTGAATCACAAGATTATTGATCACTCCATCAACCAAATCATCCAAACTGAACCATATCATAGAATCCATACCAAGAATTCCCTAAGCATTCACAACACATCAAACAATAGTTTCCATCAAAACAATAATGTAACCATACCAATGTCTCAATGATAGATCTGAGCCCATAGAATGAAGATCTGGAACCTGACTCATCATCCAAGAGTTTGGCACAAGCTCAAACACAAATCTTCATGATTTTATTCACTATAAGCTCTGTGTACACAATCATCCCACGTATACCTTTAACGCATACGCACCCTATACATAGACAACCCGCGTATACCTCAGAAACTAAGGTTTCTAAAGTTTTGAGATTTTTTCCGTCAAGATCTCTGACATTGCTGAAAATTTGATGCATCCATGAGATCCTCCTCTCGCTCTCTTCCTGAGAATAGATCTTCAATCATGCGCAAGAGATCCACACCAATAAGAAGCTCTCCATCAATACTCCAAAAGATATTCTCACACGAATCTCTCCATTGATCCATAAAAATGATAATAGAAAGATTCCATAGATATCTTATTTATACTTTCATCCTCTAGGTCACTTAACCCATTTCTGGGTTACTTAAACCATTTTCCTTATTTTAGGGTTAACCACTTTCCATAAATAGAAAGTTCTACAATAATTTATCATTTAAAAATTCCTTCTTGATTTTGTCACTTCTCTTTATTATTTAAATACTTCACCTTGACTTTGTCACTTTTACTTTATCATTTAAATAATGATTTCTTCTTTTAGGTCACTTTTACTTCTTTGACCTTCTGGGCTTCAAGCCAACATATGGGAGTCCTCCAACTTCGTAAAGCCATAACTCTCAAATCGTGAAGAGTTATGTGACATTCCACATACCATCGGAAATGACATGACAAGAACTATCCATCTAGGATATTTTCACCAACAACTTCATTAATATTCATCTCATTATTTCACATACAATCATGGGTCCTCCAACTGTTCTTCTAGGATAACTAAATATGCAAAGCATCTTCCCATGAGGGATTTCACCATAATGGGACCACTTTGGAGTTCATCCATTTGTGCACCTTATCAATCATGAGAAGATAATAATGAGTCATCTTTTCATCAAACAAACTATGCATCATCATGTATCAATGACAACTCATTGATCCATCTTCATCTATGCATCATATCAATGTTCCATCTTTATCAATTGGTTTCCACTTTGACATATATCATTCTCATCAAGGACTATGCATATACGTTACTCATCAATCATCAATCAACCAATTACTTAACATTAATCAATGACATCAATCAATCAAACCATTTGCATCAATGACACATGATCCAATAGTCTCCCAAATAATCAAACCATTGGCATCAATGACAACATGATACAACAGTATTTTCATTCTAGATTTATCCATGGATTCTTCTCATTAGTGTATTTTCATTCCAATGGGCCAAAATTTTCTGAAGACCCACTATGATGGACAGTCACGATTACTCTGAATTGTTCTATGATGGATCAATGACTCTGTTCAGTTTGGAGTCTCATCTTAGCCTAACCATGGACTACTCTGATAGATCCCTATGCAATCAATGGTTGAGATCATTTAGATACATTCTCTAATGGATTCAATGGTTGTTAACAATCTATATGATTTTAAAGATATCATATGCGAGGAACCTCGACCAATGACCAGGATTATTTCATTGTGCTGAAATTGACAGTTACGATTCTTTCTAGATAAAGACATGAGATTTCCTAGTTTCAATAGTCTGCTTCAAAACTTAACCAAATTCAGATCTACCTTAAGTAAATTCCAATGCTTTCCTAGCCTTCAAGATTATTTGCAATCCTTATCTACTGGATAATAAATTACCTCATCATTGTTAAGTAAATAATCACATCCTTTGAACTATCCATACCCAAAAAAGGGAATTTACATCCTGTGTTGGCTAAGCTAGCCCATATTTATAATTGTGTAACCAATGACTTAGATGGATAACTCTACATATGAACAAAACTATATAGAATACCATCAATATAAACCTAATCATAATTACCACACCCAATACCCATGGTAGAAGCACATAAATATTTACATAGACATTATATATACATAGAATGTGTAGTTCCAAGAAATTATAGCAACAATATACACAAGTATAGTTACAACAACAATTAATACTGTCTCTAACATATGCTTACCATTTCTAAAATGTTTAGCAACAAATATTCAAGGATAATTACAATAGTAAAAACCCATGACAACAATCACATATAAAAAATTATGTAAAATTTTAACAAAAGGTATTTTGAATACAATTAACACAACAAATACCCATAATAGAAGAACATGAATATTTTCACAGTAAGCATCCAACACAAGATCACATAAATATGCTTTTAGTAATTTAAGAAAACACATGGTGGGAACTTATCTGATATAAATAGCCACTAACTACTTGCATACTTTTGACTTTCCTCCCATCCTTAGACTCTGTCACTTATAACTCAGTAGCAGATCACCCCAAGATAGGCATAAAATCCACTTGGGAAAATGGATTCCTATCCCAAGCTAAGTCTTCCAAACAACAATAATTCTAAGATTCAAGTTCCAACTCCATCCAACTACATTTCATCATTCCCCACATGCCTCTCCCATCCTAGGAAGTGTGCCCCCTCTCTACTCAACAATACCTCAATTTCCCCACTTCCCTTCCATGGATTTAGCAACATGTCAGATAGGGAGTCTTTGATTGTTATAGCTGCAATTGGAAGTTTGGGAAATCATTTCCCATAAATTTTCTCACCTTGAGAGAATGCTTACGAGCCTAACAACCCACCTCTTTGAAAACACTTCTCCCACCTGGAGAGAAGTCTCACGGGCTTGAAAACCCACTTCTTCAACTACCCATGAGCATGAAAAACCACTTATTCAACTACCTAGGGGCCTGACAACCTACCTCTTCAGTTCAACCTGCAAGAAACACTCATTATAGGAATCTCCTATATCTCTAGTATGGTGATGGATAGAAATAGGGTATGATTGGTGTTGGTCACTATAATTGCTTAATTAATTTTAAACAACTAAGTGAAACATAAATTATCAACCCAGGGAAGTCTTTTGTTTCAAAGATAGCCACACACTATATATGCTCAATTCCAAAAGCACTTAGTGTTGTAGTAAAGAAATTCACACTAATTATTCTTGCTTGAATGAACTGAAGCTCTGAATTAAATCACAGGAAAGCAATTCCCCTATTTCAATTCTTAAAGCTTAATTAAGAATCCTGGATTACATTAAAAATAATACTGCAATGGGAAAGAACAACTATCTTGCAATCAGAGTACAGGACCCTTACTCTCAAACAGAGACTCAATACTGACACTCTTTCATGAAAACAATAATGCAGAAAACAATTAACTCTATCTAACAGAAACCAAAGCACTTAACACCTTTCTATTTAAGCAGGAGCCTTGAGCCTTACTTCTGTTGTAACACACTTGTGAGGTTGAGGTCTACAGAGAACAGGGTAGTCTGATTCCTTTCTTTCTGAGAAGGGATCTCTAACCCAGTTCTGGCTAACACCAAGGAGAGTCTACAGTGAACAGGATATTAGTTCTTTCCTTTTTGAGTAGGAACCCTTAATCCAATCCCTGGCTAACACACTTGCAGAGGTAAATGAAACCTACAGAAGACAAGGTATTGTAGTCCCTTTCTGTCTGAGCAGGAACACTTTGACCAAATCTCTCGCTAGCACACTTGCAAGTGTAAAGGAAATCTATAGAAGACTAGGTGTTGTAGTCCCTTTCTGTCTGAGCAGGGACACTTTAACCAAATCTCTGCTAGCACACTTGCAGCATTAAACGAATTCTACAGAGGGTATGATGTCCCGATCCCTTTCTGTCTGAGCAGGGACCTTTTAACCAATTCTCTGCTAATCTCACGAAATCATCACAC
>JASDQU010735831.1:306071-316340 GCA_032191745.1 Picea mariana | reverse complement strand
GGCTCGTGTTTCAGCATCGTGGCGGTCTCTTCTCTGTTTCAGCATCTGCACTTCTGAAATGAGTGACAGCTCCGTGTTTCGGCATCTGCATCCTCGAGCTATGTAGCTGCTCCGTGTTTCAGCATATGCGTCCTTGGACTGTGTAGCAGCTTCCGTGTTTCGGCATATGTAACTTCGGACTGTGTAGCAGCTCCGTGTTTCAGCATCAGTTTAACAACGACTTTGGACAGTTCTGTGTTTCAGCACCGACCTCAAGTGCTAATCTACAGTTATGGACACTTATGCACTTCTAATCAATGGTTAAGTACGAGAGTGATGTAAAATATCATGCAAAACAGATTAAGCATATAGTGATGAGAAAGGACGTTGTATACCTTTGAGGTGATCAGACAAAGTGGTATTATGAATCTAAATACAAGTGATGAAGGGTATAATAATAGCAAAAAGTGTAGGCAAAAAGGTGCATAGTGGGGTCCTAACAATTGGTAGATGGTTGTAGAGTATGAATGGTGTCATTAGAGAGTGATCCTCTCCCTCCCCATGATATTGGTAGATAGACTGTCGAAAATGCACTAAGGTTTTCTATTTTGTTTGCATGTTGATGAATTGCCACTTGTCACTTCTCAACTTCCTTTTGAACAAATTGGATATTCGTTTCCTCCCTTTTGGGACTTAGGATAAATTTTCATATCCCACAAAGTGACTTTAGTAAATATTTAATAATATTTCACTTGTCTTAAGCTCCTATGGCTTAGCTCTCTTCTAGACCCTTAGCCCCCTTATTCTCATCTAGTGGAGTTTATCGCCCTTAATATTTTTTCTAGTTGGTCTACAATAGTGGTGTGGCGTTTTTAATATCTAATTTTGATTACACAATACAAAAGATATTCCTATGAGCCCTTTTAGCATCTGGCTCGCCAACCTATAGAAAATCAACATATGTACAAGTATAACTAGGGATCAACCTAGGGATACTACATTCCCATCCACCTTATTTATGCACTGTCCTCAGTGCATTATATACAAAGTACATTTCTAAATTCTTCAAAAATATCCATGCCTTTTCTACTAAAGCTTGTTGTATTTCTAGTCTTGTCTTCAAATTTTAGTTGGAAGTCTTCTTTTTCTTCTTTTCCATAGAGTTACCTTAGTAGTAATTCATTTTACTAGAACATTCATATGTTGCCTCTTCCTTGTTGCACTCTCCCTTCCATGCTTAGGAATCCATTCACTAATACACTATCCTTAAATGATCCATCTTGCCCAAGATTTCACACACAAGGAGAGAGTCATCTCATTAACAAAACCCCACCAAGGATCTACAATTATAGGGATCTAGTGTCGCAATAATATCTTCTCTTCTCAAGTATTGCATTTGGAATAATAACATATCATCCAATAGAACATAAAAACATTCATCATGAGACAACATTATAAAAATTTCATTTAGAATTTCAAATTTATTTCATAAAGATTTTCAACTTTTTCCCAAAATGTCAGATTCCATATCATATTTTCTTGAGTTTTGCAACAACATGCATCAATCTTCATTATGAATTCCAATAGTTCCATATTTCGGGACTATATTTCTACAACACTTCATCTTACATTCAACTGAAGAAATGTTCTATATACCAGGCACAACATACTTTTATTGCATTATTTAAAATAATTCTCAAGTAATTTTAGAATTTCCTACACCTAAAAATTCGATCACAACTATAAGCTATTCATATATATATATCATCAATAAATCCTTTCCTCATACTCATTTACCTGACAAAACCTTCATGTCATCCATCCTTATGGGATTACCTTAAGTTGCAACTCTTTCATTGCAATATCCAACAACCCCTGAAACGTTATCAGCTTCATGGGTTAACAATAGCCACATCAGTATAGTTGTTCGCATAGAAATTTCCATATAATACAATATATACATGCATTTCCAAGTTGTATTCAACAATCGCATTCAAGCATACAAAACTCTATGTTATCATGTATGTGTGCAAATTTTACCAATTTGACACTTTCATGATTTACTCATACATACTATTAAATGCATCCTGGAACCATCTTTAAAATACCCTTTTATACAAGTCATGTATTCCAACATAGTGAGTTGGAAAGTTTGTCCAATGATTCAACACCTCATCCTTACACTTCCTATTATTTTCTCAACTGTTTGGATGTCTTACTTTTTGACCCAAAAAATACACCAATAATGTAATTCTATGGTTCTCCTTAGTGTTGGAATATAGGTTGTAGTTCAAACCATAAGTATAGTAGGAATTTCATTAGACACATGTGAAACACTATGTTCTTTCCATATCTAACCCTATCTCGGTTTTACACATGAAAGGATTTACTATCAGTTATTCCTATAACAGGTCATGTATTTTTACTTACTTTGATTACTAACTTCTAACCAATAAAATATTGATATTCTAATATCTCATATGTATGCATTCAAAAGATAACATAGTTTATAACTAATTCATTCCCTTTGGAATTTACCATACCAAATGGTATATCATTTCCATAATGCACTCAAATCATACAATAATACTACTTTACCAAGTACTTCTAGCTAAGGGTATTTTTATCCTGAATTCCCTTTTGTTATTATGTAGTATAATTACATGAATAAATTCATCCTTGCATAGTTGTTATTAAATCGATTTTATGCTACCCAATGTTGGATCATGTTGTCATTGATGCCGATGGTTTGATTGATTGATGTCAAGTGATTAAATTTTTGATTGATGTCAATAGATTGATTGATAGGCTTGATTGATTGATGATTGATGAACAATGTATATGTATTGTCCTTGATGATAATGATAGATGTCAAGTGGAAACCAATCGATGAAGATGGATCAATAAGTTATCATTGATATGATGCATAGATGAAGATTGATACATGATGAAGATGGATTCTTTGATATATGATGCATAGTTTGTTTGATGTAAAGATGACTCATTATTTTCTTGTCATGGTACAAATGGATGAACTCCAAAGTGGTCCCCTTATGGTGAAATCCCTCATGGGAAGATGATTTACAGTTGAGTTATGGTTGAGAGAAACCAAGCTTGTATGTGGAATAATGAGATGAAGATCAGTGATTTTGTTGGTGAAACTATCCTAGATGGATATTTCTTGTCATGCCATTTCCGGTGGTATGTGGAATGTCACATAACTCCTCATGGTTTGAGAGTTATGTCCCTATGAAATTGAAGGACCCCCATGTGATGGTTTGAATCCCCATAAGGTGAAAGAAGTCAAAGTGCCTTAAAAGAAGAAATCATTATTTAAATGATAAAGTAAAGTGACAAAGTCAAGGTGGATTATTTAAATAATAAAGATAAGTGACAAAATCAAGAAGGAATATTTAAATTATAAAGTATTGGAGAAATTTATATTTATGGAAAGTGGTTAACCCTAAAATAAAGAAAATAGGTTAAGTGACCTAGAGGATCAAAGTATAAATAAGATAGCAATGGTCTCTTGTAAAACATCCTTTTTGTGGATCAATGTAGAGCTTCTTGTGTGATTATATTTTGGAGTATTGATGAAGAGATTCTTGTGAGAGCTTCTTGTGAGAGAATCTTTGGTGTGGATCTCTTCAGCATGATTGAAGATCTATTCTGAGAAAGAGAGCGTGAGGAGGATCTCATGGACACATCAAAGTTTCGACAATATCGGAGATCTTGACAGAAAAAGTCTTGGAGCTTCATAAACTCTAGTTTTTGAGGTGTATGTGGGTTGTAATGGGCCAGGGCCCATACATACGTGGGTTGTATGAGGAAAGAGTGCATACAGTAGATACAATCATAGAGATTTTTTTTTGAGTTGATGACTGGTTGTTGAAGACTCTAGCAGGTTCCAGATCTGCATTCTATGGGCTTAGATCTGTCATTGAGACTCTGGTATGGTTACATTATTGTATTGATGGTTACTATTTCTTGTTGTGTTTTGAATGCTTAGGGAATTCTTGGTATGGCTGCTATGATGTGATTTATGTTGGTTGATGGAGTGAGAAGTACTCTTGTGATTCAGTGGTGATATGTTTTCTATGGTATACTAGTTGATTATACATGATTGAGTTAGCATTCATATTGATTATTTGTGGATCATGAGTAAGCTATTGGAGAGCTTGGATGTGTTGTGACTGACTAGTGGTTAGTTTGAACAGTGGAAGACATAATAAATTTTTCTTTCAGGTTGCATAGGATTTGAGTATGTGATGAAAATGATAAACCCTAATAGCTCAAAAGGCATACACAGGTTGTTGTATATATTGGCTGTGTACATATGCGAGTTGTAGTGAGCTAGGGCACGTACACACGCGGGCTGAACTATTGACATTTCGTGTACCTGTTACATATTGATATATGTTGAGGATTGTTGCCTCATATCAGTTGGTGTTGAGGGTTTAAGATGAGTCTTGCATTATAGAGTTGGTGCTCTTGTAGAGTTGTACTCTATTCAGTTGTTGCTAAAAAACCCCAAGGATTGTAGTCTATAATAAAAAGAAAATTGTACATACATCTTGTGTTATTTGTTTTCCTTGTGGTGATGAATTATTGATGATCTATGTTGCTGAAATATATTCACATATAATTGTTTATAAATGACAACAATGAGTAATAAGTAAATGTTGAATGCTAACTAATGAGTTTTTTGTAAGAGGTAAGTTTTGGTAAAAATATCCCCACACTCATTCACCCCCCCCTCTAAGTGTGGAAAGTGTGTCCAACAATTGGTATCAAAGCAGACCTTCACTACAATCCTTAACAAGCTTCAAGGAGATCCATAGACACACAAATGGATGATGAAGCTCCAATCCTTGATGAGGAAAACTATTCTACTTGGAGAATAGAGATGAGATTACATTTGAAGACAATGGGAGCAATGATTTGGAAGGCATCCATTGGTGGATCAACTCCTTTGAAGAACAAATCAAAGATTGCATCTCAAAGGGAAGGAAAGAAGAATGATGCATTAGCTCTCAAGATCATTCTTAGTGGAATATCAAGCCCTATCAAAGAGAGCATGAAGCAATGCATTTATGCCACGGATCTATGGCTAAATCTAGAGGAGACATAACAAAGCAAGAAGGAGAAGGAAGATATTGAAGACCACTCCATCAAGATTATCAAAGGTAAAGAATCGTTAAAAACCCTTAATTGTATTATTTCAAAATGTGATCTTGAAAACATTTCAAGTGAAGATAGCACAAAGGAAGATCTCAAAAGCATTTCAAATGAAGGTAAAGAATATCCAAAGACTCTTGATTGCAATGATTCAAAATGTGATGATGTTGAATTTTTATCAAGTGAAGAAGAATATCTAGAAACAATTTGTGTAAAGTTTGATGGTAGTTATCCCATGGAAATAATAGAAGAAAATCTATTAGAAATTCAAAAAAAAGTTGAAGAGGGTTTATATAGATATAGCAGTGATCATTATTATACACACTATAACTATCTTTCGGATAACACTAAGAAGTTTCTTAGGAGGAATCAAAGGCACATCTTGAAGTTAAAGGGAATGCTCAAAGAACAAGAAGAGGGAAATAAGACTCAATTATAAGAAAAGGAAGAAGAGATCACAAGAATAAACAATGAAAAAGAAGATATGAATGTAGATGATGAGATTAGAAAAAGTTTTGAAACTATTGTCTATCTCAAGGCACAAATTGAAGAATACAAAAGGGTAGAGGAAATATTGAAGGATCATATAAATAAAAAGGAAGAGTCATGTCATAATTTAGAATCTGAAGTTGTTGACCTTAGAAAGAAGGTAGAGAAGTCAAACAAATTCTTGAATATCTCACAATTCTTGGAGAGTCAAAGATCACCATATGATAAATCAGGTCTTGGATACAAAAAGGAATCTACACATGTTGAAGTAAGCACCTCAAAGAAGCATGAGGTAAGTCCATCAAAGAAGGAATACAATGTTGAAAAACAAACATCTACACAAGGCAAAGAAAATTTCAAAAGAACAAAGCAAGGAAGACATCAAGAAGCTATTATTGGGACACCAAAGCAAAGGTATGAAAGTATTTTTCATGGGCATTGTTATTCATGTAATGGATATGATGAAAAATATTTTGAATTTATATCTTATGAAAGGAGATATAATGGAATATTTTATAATACCATGAGGTGTTGGAGATTTGATCAAGTAGGACACATTGTTTTTCACTGTAACACCATTAGATGCTACAGCTGTAGTGGATTTGGCCACAAATCCCAGGAGCACTGGAACACAAGAAGAAAGTCCATGATGAGGACTTCAAAAAGCATGGCTAGAAGAAGGAATGAAGTAAGAAAGGGAGACATATTTGAAAATATGGATTCTTAGAGATCAAGTTTTGAGGAGAAGGGACATCTACAGAAGTGGGCAAAGAAGACAAAGAAGCTAGATCATAATGAAATACTGAAGGGGAGTTCAAGTGTGTTATCCACAGAAGCATACGCGGGTGACATTGGTATCACTCACGTACATACGTGGGCTGAACTTGAATAGGTCGCGTACATACACGCTCTGTTGTGAAGTAGGCCATGTATATGTGGAAAAGCCTTGGGAAAAATGCAATGCACATGGGTTGCAGCTTGATGCAATGATATAACTTTATGATGCAGGGGCTCGCATAGTTTGTTGCAGGTTCTGACACTGTTTGTTGTAGGTTTAAATGTTCACCTTTTGGATTATGTAAAATAAAATATCAAGTGCATGGAACTAACCTATGAGTATGGATTGATGCATTTTCAGTTGAAGAACAATGTTGGTCATAACAGTGGAGTTATGGCACCTTGGTCATGTAATGTATCTTGATTGGAAGATTACTTGTTGAAAAACTTGATACATGTTTTTGACATATGGATGGGATACATATTTGGACATGTAGTTGGTGAGTTGATGAGATTATCATGTTGAGGATTCATGACTTGATCTATGATTGGTACACTTCTAGTACATTGGTAGAGGCACCTACTAGCAGTTTGATTGACACATCTTTTATGGAGGATTTGGCATACAAATATGGGATTCATCATTTTTTGGTATTGATGCATGGTCATGTTTGGTACACTCATATGTGGCATATGCTTGATTGGTATAACTTGATTATCAAAACAATTGGTACTTGTTTGATACATGGTTATGGTACTTGGTTCATGATGGAGACATATCATGAGTCATATGACACTTGTTTAGGCATATTGGTAGATGCACATGGTTGGCATATTGGTAGATGCAAATGGTTGTCATATTGGTAGATGCATGTGGTTGGAATATTGGTGGATGAACATGGTTGGCATATTGGTAGATGCACATGTTGACATGTTGATAGAGGCATGTGGTTGATACATTCCATGGATGATATATTTTGGCATATTGTATGGTGTACATGGGTGTTGTGCAGTGTGGGCACATTTTGGTACATGATGTACTTGGTTGATATATTGTTCATGATTCTCTATTTTATAGTCAACATATCTTTTGTTTCATGATGTATGGTATGGCACAAGTTTGATGCATAAACAGGTCCAAGGATCATCATAGAGAGAATGGTTGATCTATGATCCGGTTGAAGATAGGGGGAGTCATTCTCGTTCCCATGATTTTAGGAGGAGATGTTTATCATATGCATACCTAGAAAAGATCTCTATATTTGAATAAAGAGCACAAAGGCATAATTCCAGGGGGAGCAATGGTCACAGGAGTAGTATGAGCAATGTATCTTTAACATTACATCATAGTGATATCCCTTGTTCAAAAGGAGAGATATTATTTAGAGGAAGATGAAAGGCATTGAGACAGGGGGAGCATCCCCAAGGAGAGTTCAAGAAGGGGGAGCAGCCCCAAGGATAGAAGACTCTTTTCCATTGATGTCAAAGGGGGAGAGATAGTCACATTGATTTGATTGATGTTTAATGGGGAGAGATAGTCACATTGATATGTTTGATGACTATAGATGTAGAGCATGACTTCTCTACATGTTGACATCAATGATTGGTGCTGACATCATAAATGATGGGGAGAGATAGTCACATTGATATGATTGATGACTATATATGTAGAGCATGCCTTCTCTACATGTTGACATCAATGATTGGTGTTGACATCAATGTTGGTATTTCCATCAATGCCAAAGGGGGATATTGTTGGATCATGTTGTCATTGATGCCTATGGTTTAATTGATTGATGTCAAAGGATTGATGTCAAGTTATTAAATGATTGATTCATGTCAATAGATTGATTGATTCATGATTGATGAACAACGTATATGTATTTTCCTTGATGATAATGATAGATGTCAAATGGAAACCAATCGATGAAGATGGATCAATAAGTTATCATTGATATGATGCATAGATAAAGATTGATACATGATGAAGATGGATTCTTTGATATATGATGCATATTTTGTTTTATGTAAAGATGACTCATTATTTTCTTGTCATGGTACAAATGGATGAACTCCAAAGTGGTCCCCTTATGGTGAAATCCCTCACGGGAAGACGCTTTGCGGTTGAGTTATGGTTGAGAGAACCCATTCTTGTATGTGGAATAATGAGATGCACATCAGTGATTTTGTTGGTGAAACTATCCTAGATGGATAGTTCTTGTCATGTCATTTTTGGTCGTATGTGGAACGTCACATAACTCCTCATGGTTTGAGAGTTATGGCCCTACGAAGTTGAAGGACCCCCATGTGATGGATTGAAGCCCCATAATGTCAAAGAAGTCAAAGTGCCTGAAAAGAAGAAATAATTATTTAAATGATAAAGTGACAAAGTCAAGGTGGATTATTTAAATAATAAAGAGAAGTGACAAAATCAAGAAGGAATATTTAAATGATAAAGTATTGGAGAACTTTCTATTTATGGAAAGTGGTTAACCCTAAAATAAAGAAAATAGGTTAAGTGACCTAGAAAATAGGTTAAGTGACCTAGAAATGGGTTAAGTGACCTAGAGGATGAAAGTATAAATAACATAGCAATGGTTTCTTGTAAAACATCCTTTTTGTGGATCAATGGAGAGCTTCTTGTGAGATTATCTTTTTTGAGTATTGATGGAGAGATTCTTGTGAGAGCTTCTTCTGAAAGCATCTTTGGTGTGGATCTCTTGATCATGATTGAAGATCTATTTTGAGAAAGAGAGTGTGAGGAGGATCTCATGGATGCATCTAAGTTTTGGCAATATCGGAGATCTTGACCACAAAAGTCTTGAAGCTTCAAAAACCCTAGTTTCTGAGGTGTACGCAGGCTGTAATGGGCCAGGGCGCATACATACGCAGGTTGTATGAGGACATGGTGTGTACAATAGATAAAATCATGGATATTTGTGTTTGAGTTGATGACTGGTTGTTAAAGACTATAGCAGGTTCCATATTTGTATTCTATGGGCTCAAATCTGTCACTGAGACTCTGGTATGGTTACATTATTGTCTTGATGGTTGTTATTTCTTGTTGTGTTGTGAATTCTTAAGGCATTCTTGGTATGGATTCTATGATGTGATTTATGTTCATTGATGGAATGAGCAGTACTCTTGTGATTCAGTGGCGATATAATTGTTATGGTATACTAGTTGTTTATACATGATTGAGTTAGCATTCATATTGATTGGTTGTGGAGAATGAGTAAGCTATTGGAGAGCTTGGATGTGTTGTGACTGGCTGGTGGTCGGTTTGGATAGTGAAAGACATAATAAATTATTCTTGTAGGTTGCAGAGGATCTGAGTATGTGATGGAAAGGATAAAATCTAATAGCTCGGAAGGCATACACAGGTTGTTGTATATATTGGCCACGCACATACGCAGGCTGTAGTGAGCCAGGGCACATACACACGCAAGCTGCACTATTGATAGGTCGCATACCTGTTGCAGATTGATATCTATTGAGTATTGTTGCCTCATCTCAGTTGGTGTTGAGGGTGTAAGATGAGTCTTGCATTATAGAGCTGGTGCTCTTGTAGAGTTGTACTCTATTCAATTGTTATTGAAAAACCCCAAGGATTGTAGTCTTTAATAAAAATAAATTTGTACATACATCTTGTGTTCTTTGTGTTCCTTATGATAATGACTTATTGATGATCTATGTTGCTGATAAATGTGGTTGATATATTTTCACATATAACTGGTTATAAATGAAAACAATGAGTAATAAGTAAATGTTGAATGCTAACTAATGAGTTTTGTGTAATAGGGAAGTTTTCGTAAAAAGATCCCCACACTCATTCACCCCCCCCCC
>JASDQU010735831.1:287986-306024 GCA_032191745.1 Picea mariana | reverse complement strand
TAGGTAGAAAAATATATTCGGATATAATAATTGTGTTCGGGTTTCCAAATCATTACACATTTCTTCCTGGTTAAGAATTTGGGCATTTCATCACTGCATTATTCTTCAGACTGGATTATAACTCTGTAGTTGTAAAAAAAAAAAAAAAGTTTGGAAATTTTTGCACCATTATTTGAGACCTTTTCCATTGGATTTATCTCTTCTCCCTTATCACATTCATACATATAATTTTTCAGCAAACTTTTTGACCCCACCCGCCCCATTTCGGTTCTATCGTCATCATGGCCCATACCCATAGCCAAGACTTGGAATCTTGCTTCAATACCTTGCAATCTAATTTCACAGAGACCGAACAAGAAGTGAAACAACTTAGTGCCAATGTTTTCTCCATCAATACAACCATGCAGTCCTCCATCACCACCTCAATCGAGGAACTCAAACAAGACATGACTACCCAGCTTAAATATGTCATTTCGATGATCTACACCAAGCTATATATCCCTACAGATAACCCTTTATCTAACCCACCTCCACACACTGAAGCTGAAAATTCCTCTCATTCCCATAATTTTCATCCCCATCACTTTCAACATGACCTATGCCTTCCGCGGGTGGATGTGACCAAATTTGATGGCTTGGATCCCACTAGTTGGGTAACCCAAATGGAACATTGTTTCTCTTTATACGACATTACAGATGACTTGGCCAAACTCCGATATGGTGTTCTCCATCTAGATCAAGAACGTTGGCAATGGTGGAAATGGAGAAAAACTTCTCATCAAGGGTATATTGCTTGGACACACTTTGTGGAAGAGATTTATGAATGCTTTGACATTGACACCAACCATTTAGGTTATTTGACAAAGTTGAAACAATCTAGAATAGTGGAAGACTTTATAACCTCTTTTGAGCACTTGACTTTTCAGACAGAGGGCATGTTTGATGCCTTTTTCCGAGAATGTTTTATCAGTGGCCTCGAGGATGAGATTCATGCCCAAATCCCCATGGCCCAGCCTCAGAGTTGGGCGGAGGATACTAAAAGAGATAAAGAATCACAACGGGTTGTATCTTCTCAAAACCAGAAACCCTCCTTTATCCCTCCCACTAAACCAGTAAATCCCACTACTTCCTCTGCTCCACTAAAAATCCAAAAATTGACCAGGGTTAAAATTGTTGAACGCCAACTCAAAGGTCTTTGTTATAATTGTGATGAAAAATATTTTTCGAGCCACAAGTGTAAGTAACAAAAGATTTTTATGGCCACATAGGAGGATATTTTGGAAGAGGATGTTGAAATTCCCCTTTTTTCTGATTCACCTGAAACCACTGACATAACCCCTCCCTCAGACCGTCCTAAAGTAGAGCTGATCATTTCCCTAAATTCTCTCATTGGCTTCTCTACTCCCCAAACCCTCAAGGTAATCAGTTACATCAAGCAAAGGAAGGTAATCATTATTATTGATAGTGGAAGAACCCATAATTTTATTCATCGCCGCATTGCCCAAGAAAATCATTGCTATATCCATGCAATCAATAATTTCCAAATCATGATTGGAAATTGTGGCTCCATGAAATGTGGAGGGCATTGTGAAAATTTGCGTCTCCAAATTGGTGACTACCACCTGAAATCTCATATGTTTTCTATCAACATGGATGGTTGTGACATTATGTTGGGTGCAGTCTGGCTAAGGAATTTGGGTCCCATTCTCATGGATTTTAAGGAATTAACCATGCAATTCAACTAGGAGGGCCAAAAATATAAGTTCCAAGGCATCACCATAGGTTCAACTGATATCATTAGTTCCCATCGCATGGAAAATCTTCTCAAAAAAGGTCATTATGGTGTTATTGCCCAACTCCATGCCATACAAGCAATAGAGACACCCTCAATGCTGCAAGACCTCCAATCCATCCTCTCTAAACATCAAGTGGTATTTTCCACTCCCTAAGGACTCCCTCCTTCCTATGGTGTTCATGATAATTCCATTCCCCTTGTACCAAAAATCCTTCCTCCCAATATCCGTCTGTATCGTCACCCCTTTTCCCCAAAAAATGAAATTGAGAAAATGGTTTAGGAACTCCTTAACGTAGGAATTATCCACCCTAGTATGGGCCCCTACTCTTCTCTTATGGTCATGGTCCTGAAGAAACAATTTTCTTTGCGAATGTGTCCTACCTTCTGTGCCCTCAACAAACTTACCATTAAATACAAATTTCCCATTCATGTCATTGATGACCTCTTGGATGAATTGAGTGGTGCCCAGTTCTTTACTAAACTTGATCTTCATCCTAGCTACCACTGGATACATATGAAAGAGGAAAAATTCCTAAGACTGCCTTTAGAACTCATGAGGGCCACTATGAGTTTTTGGTCACGCCCTTTGGCTTGTGTAATTTCCCCTCCACCTTCCAAAGCCTCATGAATTATGTCTTCTGTCGTTTTCTCCATCATTTTGTCTTATTTTTCTTTGATGATATCCTCATCTATAGCAAAACTTGGATAAACTATATTGCTCATATGGATCGAGTTCTCCATCTACTCTCTTAGCACCAACTTTTCCTGAAACAGTCTAAATGTACTTTTGGTGCTTCAAAAGTTGAGTACTTGGGTCCTCTGGTTGGCAAGGACGGTGTTAGGGTGGATCCTAAAAATATTGAAGCTATGTAAGATTGGCCTCACCCAAAGACTCTCAAAATCTTGCGTGGATTTCTAGGCTTAACAGGTTATTATCACAAGTTTGTTAATAATTATGAAAAGATTGCAGCACCTCTCATTGCACTCCTAAAAAATAACTCTTTCACTTGGAATCCAATAACTTCTCAAGATTTTCAAACATTGAATATGGCCATGTCCACCACTCCAGTCCTAGCCCTTCTTGATTTCACAAATACCTTTGTCCTGGAATGTGATTGTCACACACCCACTACGACAACCTAGATTTTTCGTCTTTTTCTTCGAGGGACAGAATCCTCGAGACTTCTATGGGGCCTAGCGCAAACCATCCCTTCCCTTATCCTCCTCCAAGTGACCACAACCTGGCCTTAGTGCAAGCGCCTTTCGCAGCTCGTGAGTTGGGATTCAAGGCTCTCGACTCCTCTTTCTCCAAATGTCGATACCCGAGATGCAATACGGGTATGGATCCTTCCTCACTAGAACCTGCTACATGTAACCATAGGCTAGGCCAAACACTAGCACCACTCGCAACTTCGCTAGTTGAGGTGTTGAGCCCTTGTGCTCCTCCTTTGCGAAATCCTGAGATGTGAGAGGTCAACATTACATGGGCTCTGCCAAAGTGACGTGCACACGCCACTTGTCTCCTCTTCTATACTCTACTCACGAGATGTGCCACTGCCACCCATCACACACATGCATCCATTGTTTCCATTCTAAAACACAGGCAATCATTCTACACATAAATTATTATGGGCATATAAACATAAGCATGCATTCATGATATTCAGTTCAAAATACAAAGTATAAAACACTTACCAGATCTACCAGGCGTGATGCAACTGCTGAGAGGGGTTCTCGTTTCCACCCAACTATAGGCTCAGTGAATCCAAATGAATTTACCACTAGCTACCCTCGAGCTAGACCACGATGCTTTAAGGTTCAGTTTCCTACTTCCAGCTCAACGGAAGTCAAGGATGAAGGTTACTCTCCTTCTCCTGATAAAAGAAAATAATCTAGGACAAAGGTTACTCTCCTTCTTCTGATATTCATAACTCCATGTGTTTCTAGGGTTTTCTCCAGTTCTCTTCTGTGATCCCCGTCGCGCATGCTCTTCTCCCCTCCCTTGCCCATTTGTCTGCAAGGTTGCGTGTGGTGCGAATTTCACCATCCATGGTTAGGTTTGAGGGATATTACAGATGGGAGTTTCACTCCCATTCCCTCATTAATTCTTTAGGAGACTCCCTACCTACCAATCTGACAAGAAATCCATTCCAAGATCAGAGAGTTGCTTTGGTTTTTGAGCAAGTATAAACCAGTAAGGTACTGGATCGGTGGAAGTTAATGCAACCATTCTAGGTCCCTTCCACCACCTCTCATTATCCATCATGGTCTCTTTTATCACATCCCCCTCCCAGTAGTCATGAAACACCTATTCATAACATAATTTACATTCATCAACCTTTTATGCAAAGGTCCATCAAATCAAACATTCACATCTTTGAGTTTGCCATAGTTCTTGGCCAACATAGTTATTTTTACAGACTGGGGGAGACAGGGTGTTACAATTCCCTCCCCCTTAAAGGAACATTGTCCTTGATGTTCTATCTATCAATATGACGTGTATGTACAGAAGTAAACAAAATCAGATATGTTTGTTTCATGGCATCTTCCATTTCCTACGTACCTTCATCTGGGCCAAAATGTTTCCACTACACCTTGACCTGTGCAATGGTTCGGTTCCTGAGTCGAGTTTCCTTTCTGTCCAATATGCATTAAGGTTATGGTAGGAATTCTCCCTCTAGTTCCACCTAGATCATAGACCAGTCAATTATATGATTAGAATCACGTACATATTTCTTCAATAATGAAACATGGAAAACATTATGTTCTTTTACTATGGGAGGAAGTGCTAGAATATAGGCTACAGGTCCCACTCTATCGAGAACTTCAAAGGGTCCACAATACCGAGGTGCCAACTTGGAACAAGATTCCATCCTCAGGGAACTCTTCCTGGGCCTAACTCTGAGATATACATGGTCTCCCATCTTGAATTCTCTTGGAGTTCTCTTTCAGTCGGCGTAACTTTTCTGTCTTTTCTGAGCAACTTTTAGATTTTGTTTTATCTGAGTCACTTGTTGTTCCATTTCTTTCAACATATCGGGTCCAATAGTAACTCTGTTTATGGGATTACTTCAAATGACTGGAGTGTTACACAGTCTACCATAGAGGACTTTGAAAGGGCTCATCTTCAGGGATTCCTAGTAGCCATTGTTGTAGGTGAATTCCACCAGTGGCAGGAAATATTCCCACTTTTTGGGTTGATGCATTACATGCATCCTTAGCATGTCCTCTAATATTTGGTTCACTCTTTCCGTTTGTCCATCGGTTTGAGGATGATAGGATGTGCTAAATAGTAATTTGGTCTCCAAACCAACCATCAAGGATTTCTAAAAGTTGGAAGTAAATTTCATGTCTCTGTCAGACACGATCTCTTTAGGCATACCATGTAGTATGAATATCTCCTTCATGAATACATTGGAAATGTCTATTGCCTTGCAAGTCGACTTGACAGGGATAAAATGAGTGGACTTGCTCAATTTATCCACCACTACCATGATGACATCATTCTATTTGGTTGAGGTTGGTAATCCGGTGATGAAATCCATGGAGATGGTTTCCCATTTCCATTCTGAGATTGGTAGAGGTTGTAATAATCTTGTTGTGTGTCAGTGTTCTGCTTTAAACTATTTGCATTCTATGCATTTGGCTAAGTACTCAGCTATGTCTTTCTTCAATCCAAGCCAATAGAATTGTTTCCTGGTGGCTGTGATCATCTTCTGGTATCCTGGATGACCAGTATATGGTCTTTTATGTAGTTCATCCATTATGAACCTCTTCAAGTCATCACAATATGGAATATACAATCTATTTCTATATGTTAGTAGACCTCCATCTATCATCTGGTAGCCTTCATACTTTATCCCTGTGGGTTCTTTCTCTAGGTATGAGCTCACGGTCTAGAAGAATGTGTCTATTTCTTGTGCATTCCTGACTCTTTCCTTGACATTCGTCTCACAGGTGCTCACCATTTCCAGGTGAATCATTTTCATACTTATGCTAAGGGCATCGACCACCTTATTTTCCTTTCCTTTAACATGTTTGATTTCAAAATCAAATTTGCTAAGGAGGGCCATCCACCTAGCTTGTTTGGCATTGAGCTTTCGCTGGTCAAATAGATATCGCAATCCACAATGGTCTGTCATAAGTACAAATTTCCTTCCTAGGAGGTAATGTCTCCACATTTTTAAGGTGTGCACTATGGCGGCCAGCTCTAGATCATGGGTCACATAGTTGACTTCGTGCTCATTCAATTTTCTAGATTCATAGTAGACTATACTTCTTCCTTTCATAAGGACTCCTCCAAGCCCTTCCTTTCAGGCATCTGTGCACATGAGGAAGTCAGCTTTGGGATCGACGATCTTCAATATGGGTGCGTGGGTCAGTATATGTTTTAGGGATTGAAATCTTTCTTCACATTCTTGTGTCCATGTGAATTAAGCTCCCTTCTTCTGGAGGGTAGTGATTGGACAACCAATATTGGAGAATCCTTTTATAAATCTCCTATAGTATACTGCTAAGCCCATAAAGGATTTGATATCTGAAATGTCCTTTGGAGTAGGCCATTCCATGATAGACCTAATCTTGTTAGGGTCTACTACTACTCCTTCTTCAGATATGACATGGCCCAAGTAATGTATTTGCTTCTGGAAAAAGTCGCACTTGCTAAATTTGGCATAGAGATGATGTTCTCTTAGCAATTGAAGCACAAGTCTAAGATGTTCCTCATGTTCCTCTCTATTCTTGGAGTAAATTAATATATCATCAATAAAAACCAGTACAAATTTGTCTAGGAATTTGCTGAGCACATTGTTCATCAAGCACATAAAAGTGCCAGGGGAATTGGTTAATCCAAATGGTACTACCACAAACTCATAGTGACCATATCTCGTCCTAAAGGCAGTTTTGTGGATGTCTTCACCCTTGATTTGGACTTGATGGTATCCAGATATCAAGTCAATCTTTGAGAAGATGGAAGCACCTCCCAATTGATCGAACAGGTCATCGATCCTCGGTAAGGGGAACTTGTTCTTTATGGTTACCTTATTTAGTTGTCTATAATCTATGCATAGTCGGAGGGTACCATCTTTCTTCTTTACAAATAGAACTGGTGCTCCCCATGGAGACATGTTGGGCTAGATATAGCCTTTGTCTATCATTTCTTTCAGTTGTAATTTAAGCTCAATTAGCTCGGGTGTGCTCATCCTGTAGGGTGTCCTAGACACTGGCACCGCTCTCGGTGCTAGTTCTATTGAGAAGTCAATGTCCCTTCTCAGAGGTAGACCTGGTACCTCTTTCGAAAATACATCTCTATACTGCCTTAGTGTGGGGTGGTATTCGAGGCTTGGTTTGTCATCTTCAACTGATTCCAACACCTGTATCACATAAAGTGGACATCCCTTTATACAATACTTTCTCATTTGAAGGGCTGATATTCGTCTCACCGAGATAGGTTTTTGGATCCCTCAAAGGGTTATCCTTCTTCCTTCTCCACCTACACATTCTAAGGTTTTATGGTAACAGTCCAGTCTAGCTTTGTATGTGGCTAGCCAGTCCATATCAATCAACAGGTCATATGATCCTAGGGGTAATATGTTAAGGGTTGCTTGGGTGGGGAATTCACCCATAGTGAATTGGCAAGATGGTATGACTTCCGCTACCTTTCTTTTGGTTCCAGTGGCTAACTGTACCAACCATGGCTTGGTGTGTTTATGTGGTTGTAATTTACAATTATCAACAGCCTTAGGGGCTATATAACTCAAATTTCAACCAGGTTCAATTAGAATAGACACTAGATGGTTGGTGATCTTACCTTCCATCTCCACCACTGAAGCTTGGTGGTCAGCTTGTTTATTATCCTAGGCTGCATAAATTTGCGACACACTCCTGGCTACGTCATTGATGGAGGTAGCTTCTTGAAAGTTGTAAATTCTCTAACTTTTATGTTGTCGGTGTGGGAAGGCCCTCAGTAGATGATCTTTTCCACAACCCCAACATTTCAAGGGTTCTCTCTTTGGGTTATCAATCTTTCCTGGGGTAGATCCAGAAGGTTTATTTCCACTCTGGGAGGGGAAATTTTGTTGATGTACACTTCGGGTTGGGAATCTCATCCTTGAGTCCTTTTTGTAATTTTTAAATATTGGGGATTTAAACCCCTTTTTCTGGAATCCCAAACTATTCTTCTGTTTCCATCTTTCGCGAGGTTCTGTCCGATGCCCAAGCTGTTCATAACAATATCTTACCTTTCGAATAATGTCTTCTAGGTTCTTTGGCTCGTTAAACTCAATCATGTTCTGATAGTCTTTAGGTAGTCCACTAATGAATCATTGCACATTTTCCTTTTCTGCTTTTTTATAGGGTACGTACCTCAGCAACTCGACGAATCTACTGACATATTCCTCTATGGTGAGTTGCCCCAGTTTGAGTTCATAGAATTTTTTAGTCTTCTCATCGAAATACTTTTCTGACAGATACTTATTCCTAAATTATTTCTCAAACCGTTCACAAGATAGGTCCTCTTTGTAAATCCCTTTTACATTCTTAAGGTCTTCCCACCAAATGGAAGCCTTTCCATTCAAGTTGAAAGTGGATACTTGGGCCTTCAATTTTTCTGAGAAGTCTTGGATTCTAAAATACTTCTTTAGTCCAAGCAGCCAGGCCTCTGCTTCCTCCCCCTTCTTTATTTCACCATTGAAAGAGGGTGGTTTGGCCTTTTTGAATTCTTCAAGATTATGACTTTTGGGATGATTTTGTTTCTTCTGTTTTCTTTGAGAATAAGAACTAGTCCTGCTACTAGAAGATCCCTCTGAGTGACCAGTTTCCTTTCCAGAGGACTCGTCCAACTCTTGTCCCTTATCTCTGGGGTGGACCTTTCTCGAGGTGCTCCTCCTAGTGTGGCCACTTAAAAGACCACATTTCTGTATCTCAGGTGGAATTAGAATTTTATTATTTTGTCATCGGTCTGTGTGACTGGTGTCAGGTCCATGATGCAATTGTCTTTGTATGTCGGATAAACTCTACAGAAAGATTGCATTAATTTCCGTTTGCTTCTCTTGCTCTTTGATCAACCTCTCGTTGTCGGCCTTGTAGCTCTGTAGTTCGGCCATGAGGCTCCTCACAGTCTCAACTAGATCTAGAGGGGTCTCTACTGCTCTCCTTTTGTCAGACTCTTCATCTCTATTATGGGAGCCATCCCCCACTTTGTGGTGCATCACCATTTTGTGCGTCTGCAGTTCCCCATGGTTGATCGTCTACAGGTGTGTAGGAAAAAAATCACTTATTGTTAGTCACTATTTATATTCATTTATAACCAGCGCATAATTCATATTTTTCAAATGCATACACACAATAGGAATTTTCATTCTTAACTTCAACTTTTAATAAAGAGGGTTAAGATAGAGGGTTACTCCTTTTATGAGTACTTCAAATGGAGTTTCTGTGCAACTCATTCATGAGCCCAAGCAGGCCAAGTGTTGTAACCATGCTCTGATACCAATTTGTCACACACCCACTATGGAAACCTAGATTTTTCATCTTTTTCTTTGAGGGACAGAATCCCCGAGACTTCTATGGGGCCTAGTGCAGACCATCCCTTCCCTTATCCTCCTCCAAGTGACCACAACCTGGCCTTAGCACAAGCACCTTTTGCATCTCGCGAGTTGGGAGTCAAGGCTCTCGTCTCCCCTTTCTCCAAATGTCGATACCCAAGATGCGATATGAGTATGGCTCCTTCCTCACTAGCACCTTCTACATGTAACCATAGGCTAGGCCAAACACTAGCACCACTCGCAACTTTTCTAGTTGAGGTGTTGAGCCCTCGTGCTCCTCCTTTGCGAAATCCCGAGAAGCGAGAGGTCAACATTATGTGGGCTCTGCCAAAGAGACATGCACACACCACTTGTCTCCTCTACTGTACTCTGCTCACGAGCTGTGCTGCTACCACCTATCGCACGAGACCTCAGCTCTCGGCATTTCGTGGCCTAAGTGATCAGGGTGCAACTTCTTCATCCTGTGAAACCCCGAGCCATGATAAGTCAACAATTGATCACCCTCTTCCTAAACTAAATACTAGCACTACTCACATCTCGTGACTTTGTGAGTTGGAGTGTTGAGCCCTCGTGCTCCTCCTTCATGAATTCCTAAGATACGATAAGTCAAAAATGGGTTGACTCTTTCCCAGGCAACATGTTTCCATCACCTGTCACCCAATACCACCTTTCTCTGGGTGCTTGTTGTAATGCCACCTGTCAACCACACAGTCCCCACCTAACGGAGGTGCCACTTGTTCGCCTAAGCCCTCAGTGCTCGACACTTCACAACTTCTATAGTAAAAAAGAAACTCTCTCAAGTCCCAAACCCCCAATAGGTGATAACCATGAAAGTTATGATCCCATGGTTCTCTTGTGGACTGGATCCAACGGTCATGATCATGTCACGATCTTGCGAATCATGAGTTCATGCAGTCCTACCCTTGACCACTCCAAGTCGTGAGTCAGTGAAATGCTACTCTCCTGCCTATACAAAGGCTAAGATCGACGGTCAATAGGGCTCTGTCAGATCCTTGGATCTATGGTACTGGATCCCATCGCTACTTGCGAAGGCTGAAAGGGTCGAGGTGTTAATGCTTGTGATCCTTTTCTAGATCTATCGGTCTCGACAGATCTGGGGTGCTCCCAAAAGGATTCTAACCATTCGTATACCAAATTATAGGGTATTCTCTCTTTCTATAATTGGGCTCGCTATCCCTTCTGAGCTTGAATCATGAAGTTAAACTTCTCGGGGCTTAAAACTCCCATGACTCTGAGACCTTAGAGAGATACCCTTCCTTGCATAAGGTTTCCAGACCTGGATTGCATGAACCTTCAGATAGTTCTTGGGTAATCATCCCTAATCTTAGTCAAGTCTCTGGGTAAAGGTTCGACACGGTTCCAAGGTTTATGGGGTAATCCCCGGGGAAGAGTACTCTTGAAGAGCCTTCCCAGAATATTACGAGATTCAAGAAAATAAGATGATTCTCAGTGGGGTGAACTCATACTCCAAACCTAATCCTTTGTACAAAAACTGACTATGGCATGTAAGTACACACATGCATCCAATATTTCCAGTGTAAAACACCAGGCAATCATTCTACATAGAAATTATTATGGGCATATAAACATAAGCATGCATTCATGATATTCAGTTTGAAATACAAAGTATAAAACACTTATCATATCTACCAAGCATGATGCAACTATTGAGAGGGGTGCTCGTTTCCACCCAACCGTAGGATCAGTGACTCCAAACGGATTTACCACTAGCCACCCCCGAGATAGACCACAATGCTTTAAGGTTTAGTCTCCTACTTCTAGCTCAACGGAAGTCAAGGATGAAGGTTACTCTCCCTCTCCTGATACAGGAAAATAATCCAGGATGAAGGTTACTCTCCTTCTCATGATATTCATAACTCCCTGTATTTCTAGGGTTTTCTTCAATTCTCTTCTGTGATCCCCATCGTGCGCGCTCTTCTCCCCTCCCTTGCCCATTTGTCTGGAAGGTTGCATGTGGCACGAATTTCACTGTCCATGGTCAGGTCTGAGGGATGTTACAGATAGGTGGTTCACCCCCATCCCCTCATTAACTCTTGAGGAGCCTCCCCACCTACCAATCTGATGGGAAATCCATTCCAGGATCAGAGAGTTTCTTTGGTTTTTGAGCAAGTATAAACCAGTACGGTACTGGCTCGGTGGAAGTTAACGCAACCATTCCAGGTCCCTTCCACCACCTCTCATTATCCATCGTGGTATCTTTTAGCACATACCCCTCCCAGTAGTCATGCAACACCTATTCATAACATAATTTACAGTCATCGACCTTTTATGCAAAGGTTCGTCAAATCAAACATTCACATCTTTGAGTTTGCCATAGGTCTTGGCCAACATAGTTATTTTTACAGACTGGGGGAAATAGGGTGTTACAGTGATGCTTCAGACAAAGGAATTCATGTTGTCCTTATGCAAGAGGGTTGGCCTTTAGCCTTTACCAGCAAGCAACTATCTGAACGAAATCTAGGCAAATCAATCTATGAAAAGAAAATTGTAATATACTAGATATAAATAGTATGTAGAACATAAATAAAATGCTAGAAATGGCAGAATAAGAGTAATATAACCAACATAATCTCCATAATAACATAGAAATGATATAAGAACAACAAAGAAATAACACTTTTATTTAGAGAGCAATGTTGACGGGCCTCTTTGAGGGGGCAACCTCTAGTCGAGTAGCGCTCTATTACAATAATATCCAAGCTAGGGTTCTCATACCCTCAACTCCTATTTATACTAAAAAGAAGCATCTAGAGGAAGATCCTTCTAGAAGCAGAAGCTTCTATTAGGTCTTCTTACATCGATCTTATTCTATTTTATTGAAAGGCCTTATTAATATTGACCTTTATTACATATGAATATATTATTCTACCTATGTGCGGGTTAAGAACCTAACATGTCCTCCCCCTTAAAAACATCCTTCTCCTCAAGGCTTGAGATGAGGAAATTGTTGCAGAATGGTAGTTGGTTCCCAAGTGGTGTCTACTGGAGTTGTATCTTTCCACTGGAATAACATTTCCTTGATGGTTCTCTGACATAGGCGATGCTCACACTGGTCCAAAACTGCTTCTGGTTGTATCCAAATGGATCCTTCTTCAGCTAACTCTGGAAGGTTGGTTTGAATTTGGCACTTAGCTCCAATCACCTTCTTTAAGCATGAAACATGAAAAAAAGGATGTAGCTTCGAATGGCTTGGCAAAGCTAACTGATAGGCTACTTTTCCCACATGCTTGAGAATGGTATAAGGACCATAAAATTTGGGTGCTATCTTCTGACAATGTGCGGCCTTGAGGGAAGTTTTCTTGTAAGGTTGCAGTCAAAGAAACACCTGATCCCCTTCTACAAATTGACGTTCAGAGCAACCTTGATCTACTTGTTGCTTCATGCAATTTTGTGCCATGACCAAATTCTCTTTGAGGGTACAAAGAATAGCCTCTTGAGATGTAAGTGTTAGGTCAATTGCCTAGACCTTCGAGGCACACGGTAAGTATGAGAGAACTGAAGCTGGTTTCTGTCCATATACCACTTCCAAAGGAGTCATGCCTATAGTTGTATGGTATGAAGTGTTGTACCACCATTCAGCTAGGGGTAACCATTGAGCCCACTTATTTTTCTTTTCCAAGGAAAAACACCTCAAATATGTTTCCAAACACTTGTTGACAACTTTCGTTTGGCCATCAGTCTGGGGATGATAAGGTGTGTTGAGATGCAATTCAGTGCCTTGTATCTTGAATAGTTCTTTCCAAAAGTTGCTTGTGAAGGTTGGGTCATGATAAAAAACAATAGAATGCAGCATGCCATGAAGCTTGAAGACCTGATCCATGAATATTTGAGCCACTGTGGATGCTATAAACGGGTATTGAAGGGTGCAGAAATGAGAATACTTGGAAAGGTGATCAACAACCACCATGATGATGGATTTATTTCTCAATTTGGGTAAGCCGGTAATAAAATCCATAGATATTTCCTTTCAAATAGCAGGTGGAATCGGGAGTGGTTGTAGTGTCCCTGGAGATTTGACTTTTTCTCCCTTGTTGCATTGACACACATCAAATTCAACTATAAAATTATGAATGTCCTGTTTCATACCATCCCAGAAAAAGGAACGTTTGACCCTATCATAGGTTTTGGTGAACCCAGAGTGCCTTGTTGTGGGTGTAGCATGAAGCTCAGAAAGTACCATGGATTTAAGCTTTGATTGTTTTCTTAAATACAAACGGCCTTTGTGTCAAAGTTCATCATGGAGCCAAGAGTACCCTAGGGAAGCTGGAGCATTGGACTACAATTGGTGGATCAACTGCAAACTTTTGGGATCTTGTAGCCATTCCTGGCGAACGACTTGGAGCCAATCTGGTACAATGAATGAAAGAGAAACAAGGGATCCTTCATCTTCATATTTTTGGGACAGTGCATCCATAACCACATTGTCTTTTCCTTTCATAATCATATCCAAAGAGTTTAGTCACCCATTTTTGTTGTTCTGGGGAGGAAATGCGTTGTTCCAAAAAATACTTGAGGCGTTGATGGTCTGTATTAATATGGAGACGTTGCCCCAATAGATAAGAGAGCCACAGATCAACGACATGTAGAATATCCAACATTTCCTTTTCATAGATGGATTTGCCCAGATTTATTCCAGATAGTTTCTTGTTGGTAAAGGCCAAAGGTTGACCCTCTTGCATAAGGACAACATGAATTCCTTTTCATGAGGCATCACATTCCAACACCAAAGTATTTGTGAAATCGGTAAGGGCGAGGACTGGAGTGGTCCACATGGCCATCTTCAAGGTTTGAAAAGCTTGAGCAGTGGCGGGAGTCCAAGTGAAAGAGTTATTTTTTAGGAGAGCAGTGAGAGGTGTTGTAATCTTCCCATAATTCTTAACAAACATGCGATAATACCTTGTTAAGCCTAGAAAGCCACGCAATATCTTAAGAGTCTTTGGGTGAGGCCAGTCTTGCATAGCTTCAATCTTTTTAGGATCCACCCTGATTCCATCTTTGCCAACCAGATGACCCAAGTATTCTACTTCTGAGGCGCCAAAAGAACATTTAGACTATTTTAGGAAAAGTTGGTGCTGAGAGAGTAGATGAAGAACTCGATCCACATGAGAAATATGTTCTATCCATGTTTTTCTATAGATGAGGATATCATCAAAGAAAACTAAGACAAAATGGCAAAGAAAAGAATGGAAGACATGATTCATGAGGCTTTGGAAGGTGGAGGGGGCATTACACAAGCCAAAGGGCATGACCAAAAACTCATAGTGGCCCTCATGAGTTATAAAGGAAATCTTGGGAATTTCTGCCTCTTTCATACGTATCTGGTGGTAGCCTGAACGAAGATCAAGTTTAGTGAAGAATTGGGTGCCACTCAATTCATTCAGGAGGTCATCAATGACAGGAATGGGGAATTTGTCTTTGATGGCAAGTTTGTTGAGGGCACGGAATTTAGGACACATTCACCAATAACCTTCTTTCTTCAGGACCATAACCACAGGAGAAGAGTAGGGGCTCGTACTAGGGCAGATAACTCCTATATTAAGGAGTTCCTGGACCATTTTCTCAATTAAATTTTTTTGGGAAAAGGGGTGATGATATAGATGGATATTGGGAGGAAGGCTTCCAGGTACAGGGGGAATGGAATGATCATGAACACCATGGGAAGGAGGGAGTCCTTGGGGAGTGGAAAAGACCAATTGATGTTTATAAAGGATGTCTTGGAGGTCTTGTGGGACCGAGGGTATCTCTATTGCTTGCATGGCATGGAGTTGGGCCATAACACCAGAATGACCTCTTTTGAGAAGCTTTTCCTTGCGATGGGAACTAATGATCTCTGGTGAACCAACGGTGATTCTTTGGAACTTATATTGGTGGCCCTCCTGGTTGAATTGCATGGTTAAGTCTTTAAAATCCATGAGAATGGGACCCAAAGTCCTTAGCCAGTCTACACCCAATACAATGTCACAACCTTGTTGACAGGCAAAATTGACCGTCCGTCAAATGAGAGAGTGGAACTGGTCCGGGGTTGTCTAATAACCCAAGCCGTTTGGAATGAACCACCCTGACGGGTTTAACGGCTCCATTGGTCGTTCTAAGGTCTTAAGAAAACCAAAGAAAAGAAACTAATCTAAACTAATTAATCTAACTAAAACAAATAAAACAAACTAAACTAACATAAAACTAAATAAAACAAACTAACTAAAACTAAATACAAGAAACTAAACTAACTAACAATAAATAAGAACAAACTAATACACTAATCTAATTAAAACAAACTACTTAATAAATTAAACTAAAACTAAATATAAACTATTCTAACTATTCTATATACAAACCACTAATTACTATTACACTAACTCTAATAATTAAATATCTAACTACTTGTTGAATTATAACTTATTCACAAATATACAATATCTACAACTAGCAGATTTATATAAAACCTGTAAAACTCATTTACTTTCTACCCTAAGACAGCTAGAGATATATTTTTGATTTTATGATTTTATGAATAAGAAATAAAACTTACTGAAATTAAACGATCTAATATATTTACTGAAATTAAACAATCTAATATAAATCTAACTAAACTTATATCTAAACTAAACTACTAATAAAAACAGTAAACAAACAAGTGACTAACTGACCTGGAAACGCTCCCAATTTGTCCTGTTTATGATGACTTCGAAGCTGGTCAGAGGAAGGAAACTCGCACCGGGTAATCCAAAAGCTTCTCGTAAACGATAGGCTGCAATGCTCTTTGAGTTGTTTACAGGACAAACAAGACATAACAAATCATAACAATCATATGATTTATAAATCTCTGCAATAAGGGAAACCTGTTATGCAAAAACTTATACTTAATAATCCAACTTATGAAGATCAAGATTAAATTATATCATTTGCAAAAGATCAAGATAGCTAAAGTAGTCATGAACCAATTACAAATTGATATACACAACATGAAACAAAATATTGATATGATGAGAAGCTAAAGCTATAACAAAACACAAAATTCTGCCTCAGTCTGTATTAAAAATCCACATCCTTGTTCTCCCCTGAATGAGGATGATCATTATTACAAAAATAAAAAGTATATATAAGTCTCTCCACAGGGTAAAACCTCCCTGTGGATAATATCAAACTGTTTTTACATAATCTGGGAAAACATCCCCAAAATCAACTAAACTAGGAAACTAAAATGCAAGTAAAATATCCCAGTATCCTCTAACTGCTCATCAAATCCACTGCAAGTTTGAATTTATCTGCAATAAACCAAAAATAATGAGTTAGAAAGGTATTTCATTAGCAAAACAATAAAAATTTGATTCTATAGACTTAGCTACAGAATCATCTGATTCTGTAGCTAGTCTAAAATAGCATATAGGATCAGAATCTAAATCAAATCAAATCTTTTTAAAATAATCAAATCCAATCTTCTTTCAATAAACATTAAAAATGAATCACTAATGATTTAAATGATTTTATCATTCAATATAAAACATAATCAAAAGTGATTTAATCGAAAACAGGGGTAAGAATACTCTGTTTTTCTTTTACCATAAAATTGGGTCAAACAGTAACAAGACTGTTTCATATCCAAATGAAATCGATAGCAAATCATATCGTATGGGATACGATCTAATCCAACACAACCATGTCCACTCGTTATAACTATAATGATGCAGCAAAAGATTCAAATCGTTCAATCGAATGTAAAGATAGAAAGGTTGTTTCGATTATGTTCAAATGAAATCATACTTAACAGCATCGACCTAATCAAATTCGTGATTGATCCTTGCACAGTTAAAATTATGATCACAATCTTAATAGAATCAACAGAGGTTATAGTTATAAACTAGGCAAACAATCAAAACAAATCACGAATGAGTTTAATATAGAAACAAATCGTGAACCTGGATACAGTCAATTTCGTTCTTCAAATTGAATTCAAACAACACATCCATTGCAATATGAATCCAATTGATACATAATCGAACAAACCAATGCGAATTAACCAGCTGGGTATAACTATTATGAATCGAATCTATTCACGATTTGGATGCATATTAACAGAAACATATTAAACATAATCCAAATTGTATCCCTGTTGGTCAAAAATCATATGAACATAAAACCGTAACAGTTAACCATTATTGCCAATCATATCGTATACATTATAACCAATTCGAATCAAAACTTGATTGTGTTCAAAATTGAAATATGAGAAACAGCTTGTGTCTATAATAGATACAAATGACTACAATTAGCAGAGCATTCAATTTAAGACAAATCAAACCAATCAAATCCATACCACGATCAATCAAATCGAAGAAAATCCAATCGAAGCTAAACTGGGAAAACGAAATTCCATTAATCAAAATAAAACTATGTACATAATGCATATAATGTGACAGAGCAAATCTACGCTGTAATCAGAGCTATTCAAAGAATTTGAATTCGTTATATAAACAAGTGATAGAACATACCAGTGAGGCTGCTCAAACTATGCCAACTTTGAATTCACGACCGTTGTAGCTGATTCCACATTTTTAAACAAAATAGAGCCTGTTGTCCTCTGTTTCTTATTAGTGGCTTGCAACTTAGCCTTTTGACTGGTAAGCCGTGCAACTTGGTCCTCCAAAGAATGAATTCTAGGC
>JASDQU010735831.1:188867-246413 GCA_032191745.1 Picea mariana | reverse complement strand
TTAATAGAATCAACAGAGGTTATAGTTATAAACTAGGCAAACAATCAAAACAAATCACGAATGAGTTTAATATAGAAACAAATCGTGAACCTGGATACAGTCAATTTCGTTCTTCAAATTGAATTCAAACAACACATCCATTGCAATATGAATCCAATTGATACATAATCGAACAAACCAATGCGAATTAACCAGCTGGGTATAACTATTATGAATCGAATCTATTCACGATTTGGATGCATATTAACAGAAACATATTAAACATAATCCAAATTGTATCCCTGTTGGTCAAAAATCATATGAACATAAAACCGTAACAGTTAACCATTATTGCCAATCATATCGTATACATTATAACCAATTCGAATCAAAACTTGATTGTGTTCAAAATTGAAATATGAGAAACAGCTTGTGTCTATAATAGATACAAATGACTACAATTAGCAGAGCATTCAATTTAAGACAAATCAAACCAATCAAATCCATACCACGATCAATCAAATCGAAGAAAATCCAATCGAAGCTAAACTGGGAAAACGAAATTCCATTAATCAAAATAAAACTATGTACATAATGCATATAATGTGACAGAGCAAATCTACGCTGTAATCAGAGCTATTCAAAGAATTTGAATTCGTTATATAAACAAGTGATAGAACATACCAGTGAGGCTGCTCAAACTATGCCAACTTTGAATTCACGACCGTTGTAGCTGATTCCACATTTTTAAACAAAATAGAGCCTGTTGTCCTCTGTTTCTTATTAGTGGCTTGCAACTTAGCCTTTTGACTGGTAAGCCGTGCAACTTGGTCCTCCAAAGAATGAATTCTAGGCTGTAGCATCGGCACATCAAGATAATATCTTTCCAACCATGAGCTGCATTGATCACAGGGTGGCACTGTAGGTTGAGGTAGAGCAAGAGAGGGTTCGGATGAATGACTGGGGGCTTTGCAAGGCAGCTTGATGCTTGGGTAGTTAGGGTCATTTTGTAGGCAAGGGGGTAGGTTTGTGACAAATTCATATGAGGGTTCGACACACAAACCTTCCGAATAGGGGTACTCGCTAGACAAGAAACGCTCCACTTCTGAGTCAGAGTCTTCACTTAATACGATAGGGTCAGGGATGACAGGAGGTTTTGGCTTGTTCCTCACCATCCGAGAAATTAAATGGGAATTCTTTTTTCCTTTGATGTTTGCAGTAGGTTTGGCTTTAGGATTTTTGCCCATAGGCTTAACAGTCTCGACATCCTTGGTCACAGAGTGGGGTAGGTCGATAGGTGAGTCGGGCAAGGGTTTAGGTAACAGGACGCTGTAGGGTATCGGGGGTGTAACCTTGTCCTCAATCACCACAGGTTTGTCAACCTATGGAGGGTTCGAATCCTCAAATCCATTTCAAGCAAGGAAATCGTTCCAACAGTCTCTGTGTAACCCCAAATGATAGACAACAATAATTTTAACCAGCCCATAATGAAAAAGGCTGCTATCAGCCTGGTTCCTTTTGTATTTCTTTGACATCTTGAACAGGCTTCTATGCAAGTAATATTGCATATCGAGCTCATAACCCATGAAAACCATAAGCAAACGAAGGTGGGGTAAGAAAACAAACCCATACCGACCTTCGCAAGTGATAAACTATTTGATAATCATCAATAAGTCATGCCATCGTTGTTTAAGCATGGTTATTGGTAGACCTTTATCACAGGAGCTAACCTTACGCGACTAGAAGAGCAGTGTCCAAGGGACCTCTTCTACTTTGCAATTCTTGGACCATCATTGTCCAGTGGCAGGCAAACTCATGGCCAAATCGATAAACTGCTCGTCAATTTCCAATTAAACATCGCCGACCTTGGCTCGACAGCCATCAAAGGTCATTGCGATTTGCCTAGCAATGCAGAGGTTAAAACCCTCAAATTTTTGTATGAACGGGAGCCATCCATTTTCCTCAAGGTCACTGCGGGCACTGTCGAACATCAACAGAGCCTAGCTACCATTAGGTTCATCCCTCATTACTGGAGTCATGGGGCGAGCACATGGTAAGGGTTTGGTTCACATTCACCAACACACAGGAGAAGAGTAATTTGGGCTAACATCTACGAACGATCAAAAGGGAAGAATTAATGTGCGCATGCGAGGGTGGTGGAATTATTCACCGCCATGCATAATAGTAATGGAAAAGTACAACTGCCAATTAATCCTTTGTTCAATCAATCATACATAGTTCGAAACCTTATCATTCGGCCAACCAAAGAATCAAATGATGAGTGATATGCCAACACGCCATTGCTATAGTTTTTCCAACCAATGTCATTCAACGTGAAATCAAACCCAAATTTTAAACACGCGCCATTGTATAAATGTGTAATCAAAAGTTTTTAACCATTGTGACAATCGATTTCATAAAATTGACAAGCCAAGAGCTATAAAAATTTTAGCATAAGGATCACATTATATATAAAAACAAAAATAATTCATGACCTTTATGCAATTCATAGAATCAAGTATAAACCCACATGCTCAATGCCTTACTAGTTTAATAAACTCCAGTTATGCAAGCAATATAAGAATGTCCAAATAGGCATAATTCGAAAATCCTTTCAGCCACATAACAATAAACCAAAGGTAAGTGCCATTCAAAATATCAAAAAGATCATGACAGTTCAAATAATGATGGAGGAGTTTTCACACTTACAGTCATGAAAACTAAATGGAGACCAATTTGCAAGTGTCGCAAGAAATGAAGATATCATCTATTTGCAAAATGCGACGTCAATTTGAAGTTCAGAAGACATAGGTGTAGGCAGCTTATAGGATAATAAAAAAAATTGAATTGGCTGCCAACAATGGCGACACACTGGGAGAAGCAGTTATCTCTGCAACAGTAACAAATTCAGATTAGGAAAGCAAAGAAAATTTCAACTCAAAAACAACAACCAAAGATCGTACTAACATCATCATTAATCCCTTTTTCTTTCAGCGATGTTTTAAAGATGAAAACCAATAACAGTCTTAAGATCAGTAAGTCACGATTTTAAAGATAAAATATTCAATACTGTTGGCATGGCCACTGTTGCCAGCAGGCATCCATATCCTCGACAGGGTTTCCATTTAACCCACTTAGACATCTGTATCCTGTCAAGAAGTTCTAGATCAGAATAAAGGACATTAAAGAGGTTTCTCATATTTTTTACAGATTTTCATGTACCCAACATTGCTTCGCTGCCAGCAGGCCTGTTCAGTACCCCGGCGAAGTTGTCTTGGCACCATGCTTGCATTTACCTACTGCCAACGTACCTGTTCAGTATCCCAGTGGGTTTACAAACACTTCCCACATCTCTTATTAATAATTTTATTTTGTTTTTTTCTTTTGAAGATATATGGCTGAGTGTGGTGACGCTAAAAGTCTTGATATTTTAACATATTTTTTCAGACCTCATCAGAATTTTTTAACACTGTCCTTTATTAAGCTCTAGAGATGTTTTATTTCTAAAACACTTCCTATGACAGAGAGACATCTTTTTGAGTCATTCCTTTACGGAAAAGGGACAACGTAAAAAGATAATAGATGATCATGACAAACTTTGCTCAAAGATTGAAATCAATAAACTTCTTTCAAACAACAAAATTTTCCAACATAGATATCATTTTCAGAAATATATCACTGAGGTTAGTACAAACTTTCAAAAGTTATTTCAGCGAAGAATTTTTTCTATGGTCTTTGTATGAATGGCTCGGTGCACAGGCATGCGTATCTTTCAAGAAACACAAAAAACTGATCAATTCAAATCAAAACCAAAAGCAAAAGCAAACGAAAGATGCAAACAAAAATGAAATATTTACATAATATACAAGGGTAGTTATCAAGCAAAGTATCTTTTTAGGGCTTGGCCATTCACCGGATACGTGTCAAGCTGCGCTTCAAGATTCTGTAATCGAAAGGAACTAGGACCCAACTTTTCAGCAATTAAAAATGGCCCAAGCCATAAGTTTTGAAACTTGGTGTGCTCACCCTTTCCTTTGTGTGGTTTGTCCCACTTTAAGACGAGATCACCTACTTCAAAATTCCTATCAGAAGTAGAATTAGAATCGAACCATCTTTTAATCAATTGTTGATGTTGGTCTAATTTATGCTTAGCTTGGGTTCTTGCTTCTTCTAACTTCATCAAAGCGTTAATACGACTTTCTAAAGGAGGACAGTCTTCTTCTTGGACTTTTTGTGACAATTGAAGTGAAGGAAGAAGAATGTGAGGTGGCAGAATGGCTTCTCTGCCATAAACGAGGAAAAAAGGAGAGTTACCTATAGCGGATTTGGGTGTTACCCTATCATCCCATAGCGCGTTCAGCAGTGCATTGTGCCAATTCTTGTGATTTTCATCCATGGTTCTCTTGATAATTTTGATCAAGTTCTTGTTTGTTGATTCTGCTAAGCCATTGCCCTGGGGTAAGTAACTAGCAGAATACTTAAGCTTTATGCCTTTTTCCAAAGAAAACTCACTCATATCAAGAGAAGAAAAGTATGAAGCATTGTCAAAGACTACACAATCAGGGATACTGAAATGAGTAATGATATTCGAGTTTAGAAAAGAGATAACCTGACTGGTGTTGATAGTTCTTAGCGCAACAGCTTCAGACCATCATGTAAAGTAGTCTGTGGATGTTACAATATACTTGTTCTATTGTGAGGATTGAGGGTTAATAGGACCTATGATATCAAGGCCCCATTGCTGGAAAGGAGAATCTACCGAAACGGGTTGCAAGGGGAAGGCTGGTTTTTGCAACCGCCCTGATGCTTTCTGACAGATGATACATTTACAACACAAGGCATGGGCGTCCCTAAAAAGTGTGGGCTAGTAGTAACCGGCTCTTAAAACCTTATGAGCAGTGGTATCACCACCGAAGTGACCACCAGCTTCTCCTGCATGCAACTCAAGTAAGACTCTATCTGCTTCGTCTTTTTCGAGACAGCGCATCAGTACGCCGTCAAAATTCTGACGAAACAGTATACCATTAACTAGATGAAAGGAGGTGGACTTTAGTCTCAAAACTCTTCTCTTGACGGGGTCAAGGTGACGGGGTGCTGATCCATGTTCAATACAAAAGCTAATATCGTCGTACCAAGGACTTATGAGGTTTTGTGCGCAACAAATTAAACTTTGATCGCGTTGTTCCAGGTTTGACGTATCACTATCTTCTTGACGTTCTATTTCAGAATCGACAACCAACCTACACAATCCTTGGCCTCTCACGATCTATGCTGGGGTGATCTCTAGGTCATACTCTTGCAAGGAGGTGACCCAATTGGCTCTTTTCTCTCCTAACTCCTTTTGCACTAACAAGTTCCTTACGGCAAGGTAGGGGACAATGACCTTAGTCCTTGACTTCAAAAGATAGGACCGAAAATGCTTAACTGCTTTAAAAACAACGTAGGCTTGCCGATCGACCGATGGGTAGTTAAGTTTAGCACCTTTGAAAGCAGAGTTCATAAAGGTGATGGGTACTTCGTTTTTCTTGGAATTCTTCTGAGTTAGGACTGCGGCATAGGAACAATCAGAGGCAAAAGTATAGAGTGTAAAGTCTTGAGAGAAATCAGGGCTCATGAGAGAAGAAGCATCTATTATGGCCTTCTTTATGTCATTAAAAGCTTGATTTTTTGTGGGTCCCCAGTGTTACTGAGTGTCTTTCTTAATCAGGTTTTGTAGAGGCCTAACCATTTCAGAGAAACTGGGGACAAATCTTCTCATGAAATTAATGTGGCCTAAGAAAGACTGCATGGATTTCTTGGATGTGGGTGGGGGAAGTTTAGCGATGACTTGAGTCCTCTCGGGGTCAATAATCATCCCATCACTAGACACAATGAATCCTAGTAATTTACCCTGTTCTACTGCAAAGATGGACTTCTTGGGGTTCAAGGAGATGCCGTATTTACGACATCATAGTAGAACTTCTCGTAAGTGAGCTAGATGATCATCTTTGTTTTTAGAGTAAACTGTCACATCATCTAAGTAAACTACAATGGAGTGATTGATTAAGCCTCGAAAAGCAATATCCATTGCTCTCTGAAAGGTAGCACCAACATTAATCAATCCAAAGGGCATTTTGTGATAAGCATAAGTGCCCCATGGGGTACGGAAGGTAGTTTTTAGTTGGTATGGCGGAGACATCAGGACTTGGTTGTATCCAGAGAAACCATCCAATAAAGATAGCCTCTCGGAACCAGATACCTATTGCAGGATCTGTTCCATGGGAGGGACAGGATAGTTGTCTTTGTCAGACGTTTTGTTGAGGTTCCGAAAATCGATGCAAAGTCGAATTTCCCCATTTTTCTTCCGAACTGGGACAAGGTTGGATACCCATTGAGTGTGTCTAACAGGAAAAATTATTTTATCACTTAGGAGTTTATTCAATTCTTTTTGAACGGTCGGTTCTAGTTTAGGGTGCATTTTCTTCAGTTTCTGTTGGAAGGGTAAGGTTTGGGGTTTCATCGGGATGACATGCTGTATAATATTAGGATCGAATGTTTTGAGATCATCATAAGTCCATGCAAAGACATCCTTGAATTCTTTAAATAATTTCACAAAAGCATCTTTTTCTTGTCTAGAACATCCCAAGCCTAAGTTGATGCACTGAGGATTTTCACTAGTTCCTAAATTAACTTTTTCATAAGACAATGAGGAACTATTAGTTTTGCAATTGACCGTCTTTTTAAACTTATCTTCAAAATCATAAAACTTTTCTAATCTAACAGCAGATTTGGGTATGTAATTTACCATGTCCGATAGAGCTTCAAGAGATTTTGGATTAGGTATTACCGTAAAGTCATGCAAATTGTCGTCGTGCATGCGTTCATCTATCACTGTGCCTTCAAAGGTTTCTTCCATGTGCAGAAAGTTAATGATCTGCAGATCATTGTCAAATACTCACCAGTTTGTAATATTGTCTGGAACAGATGGTCGAAACAATAGCTCCACGGAGAACACATTTGGGGATAAGCCTTCTGCAGGAAGAAGTTTAGAGGCTACATTAGCTAGTAAATCTGCTTCAACATTATTTAGTCTAGGAATGGAATTTATATTGAAAGCAGAAAATTTATTCATTAAACTCCATACCTCAGACTGGTAACTTTTGAGATGTGGGGAAAGACAGTGTATAGAGTCTCTTACCTGTCTAACCACTATTTCAGAGTCACAAAAAACAACCAGATTTTGAATGTTCATATCCAAATCTTTTCTGAGACCTTGCAGTAAAGCTTCATATTCTACGATATTGTTCGTACATTCAAATTATAGTCTACAAGCCATTAATGTCTTATTACCTGCCGGATCGATAATGATGCAGCTTGCACCAGCTCCTTCTTTAGTCTTAGAAACGTCAAAATATAGAGACCAAATTTGATTTCCATCGGGCTCATGGGACTGTTGCATAAGAGCTGTTGGTTGCATGTATTCTATGATCTCGGATTGTTGTTCTGGATTGTTGATAGGTGAAACCTCGGCCATGAAATTTTCGAAGAAGGTGTCCATCCTTTAGAATTCAGGTGAATCAGCAGGGGGTGTGTATGGTTCATTCGGGTCGTTCAAATCTATGACCGTGAACTTAAGGTAACGCTCACGATTCACTCTGATATTGTTGGGTTTACCGTTTTCTGGAAGCCATAAGTGAGACCAGTCTGTTGCGAAGTAACCATGTAGCTGCTCCGACCAGTCCCTGCTCAAAAACATGCCATACACTTCTGGAATATCCACCACAATTATATCAATAACCTGATGAACCTTTGGGTTAGACGATAATCTAATCAATACATTTTTTAGTTCACCTATAACTTTAACATCCGTTCGATCAAGTTGTATGATTTTTAAAGAAGATGGTTCTACCTCAGCATTAATCTTTTGGCAGACCAACCAAGGCATCACATTTGATGATGCCCCTGAGTCAACCATACAATTATGCACATTTCTGTTGAAGATTTCGAAAGTTAAAAGAAAAGGAGGTACATTCTTACGAGTACTAAGAGTAGTAGCTTGTGGTTTCTTACTCGTAGTTTCTATGACTACTTTATCTGAATTATTTACATTGTTTACATTATTTACATTATTTACAGGGGTTACAGGAAGGCTTCCTTTATCTTGAGAATCAGGATTATTTTTGGTGGAAGTCTTCTGTGGAACTTTGCTTTTCACAACCTTGTTACCGTTTGAATTACCATTCTTTCCATTTTCTGAAATATTTTGCAACATTTTTTGTAACAAAAATGGAAACTTCAACAACTCATAAATAGAAATGTTAGCCCTTAATTTTTTAAGATCTTCAACAACATCATAATCTAATTTAGGGTTTACATTGCTCTGTTTTGGCTCAACTGATTTAGATGGCTTTGGAGGTGAAGTTGTAGTGTTGTCGGTAGAAGGTTTGTTGGTTGTCTTACTTCTAGTGTTGTAAGGGTGAACAGTCTCGAAGTTGGCTTGGAAGATGCTATCTGAGAAATTTCCAAAGATGTTTGGAGAAGAGTCTTCTTCTTGAACTGTTTCTGGTTTGACCTCCTCCTGAGGGACATCAGGAGGCATCAAGTTATCTTGGGCTTCTAGAATTGTCTGAAGAGGACATTGCAAACTTTCTAGATTTAAGCCTTCTGGGTTTGGGTTAGGCCGGTTGGTAGGAAAAGACTTTTGGAAAGGAGGTTTGTAGGGTCCTTTACTCGAGGAAGCTTCTTCTGTCGACCTTTTTAAATCTATAACTTGATTAGACAATTTTTGTACAACTTTCGTTAAATTTTCCAAATCAGAGTTTTTAGTTTGTGTTTTGCTTTGTGTGGGTCTGGGGAGAATTTCAATCTTCTTTTTGGAAGAAGGAACAGTCTCAGTTTCGTTTCTAGAAGAGTCCTTAAGACTAATTATATCTTTTTCAATTTGGGTAGCCTCTTCGAAGGCTTCTAACAACGTGGCCTTTTTGGATCTTTTAACCCAAATAGCTATACTTTGATGTAAAGCTTTAGTGTAGTAATCTATCACAAGACTCTCAGCAGCCATAGAATCTATAGGGATTCGATTTTTAAGCGTTAAGAATCTTTGATTGAAATATTTAACTTTTTCTTTTGGATTCATTTTTAAGCTTGAAATATCCATGACTAAGACTTCCGGAGGTTTACCATCTCCGAATTTTTCCAAAAAGCATGACTCAAACTTTTCCCAAGACACGATTGTATGGGGCTGTTGGGAAAAGTACCAAGTGGATGCATTACCCTCAAAAGTATAAGGGAATTACCTATAGAAAACGTCTTCATGTTCAACATTACGGAGTCTGATGGCTAACATAAACTTTTTGATATGATCTTCGGCTATCTGTTTTGAATCGGGATCAAACTTAGGAAGCCACTTCTTTGGGTGCTTAGGTAAAGGGTGTTGGGCTCCAGGTACAACTACGGTATCCTGGTCCAACCAGGGTCTAGCAGGGTTGTTATGATTTGCCATTGGGGTAGTGGGTGTGGAAGGATGAGAAGGTGAATTGCCTTCATCGGAAGAGGAATCTCCTCTAGAAAAAGAAGGAGATGAGGGAGTTGGTGAAGGAGGTCTCCCAGATCCTCCTGCAGCAGGATTTGTGATTGGATCTATAGGATTCACAGTGAGGTTAGTGTCACCTAATTGTTCTATGATATCAGAGAAGTCTAAAGGTTGACCCCACGGATGGTTTGGTTGCCTCAAACTAGCTAAGGCACTATGTGTTTTAATGAGAGATCGACGAACAATCTCTTCCAAGTCACCACCTGTAGGATTAGGGGTTGCTGGCTCAACTGTGATCTGCGGATCTTCGATTGAAGTAGTTGTTGTTTGAAGGGGAATATTATCGTGTGAACGGCTTCTAGTTACTATAGGTGAGCGATTAGGGGGGGGAGGAGTCTTGCGACCAAATCGTTCCATTAATTAAGTTCAGGCCCTCCTTCTAGCACCATTTGTTGACGGGCGAAATTGACCATCTGTCAACTGAGAGAGTGGAACCGGTCTGGGGTTGTCTAATAAACCAAGCCATTTGGAATGAACCACCATGATGGGTTTAACGACTCCGTTGGCCATTCTAAGGTCCTAAGAAAACCAAAGAAAAGAAACTAATCTAAGCTAATTAATCTAACTAAAACAAATAAAACAAACTAAACTAACATAAAACTAAATAAAACAAACTAACTAAAACTAAATACAAGAAACTAAACTAACTAACAATAAATAAGAACAAACTAATACACTAATCTAATTAAAACAAACTACTTAATAAATTAAACTAAAACTAAATATAAACTATTCTAACTATTCTATATACAAACCACTAATTACTATTACACTAACTCTAATAATTAAATATCTAACTACTTGTTGAATTATAACTTATTCACAAATATACAATATCTACAACTGGCAGATTTATATAAAACCTGTAAAACTCATTTACTTTCTGCCCTAAGACAGCTAGAGATATATTTTTGATTTTATGATTTTATGAATAAGAAATAAAACTTACTGAAATTAAACGATCTAATATATTTACTAAAATTAAACAATCTAATATAAATCTAACTAAACTTATATCTAAACTAAACTACTAATAAAAACAGTAAATAAACGAGTGACTAACTGACCTAGAAACGCTCCCAATTTGTCCTATTTATGATGACTTCGAAGCTGGTCGGAGGAAGGAAACTCACAATGGGTAATCCAAAAGCTTCTCGTAAACGATAGGCTGCAATGCTCTTTGAGTTGTTTACAGGACAAACAAGACATAAAAAATCATAACAATCATATGATTTATAAATCTCTACAATAAGGGAAACCTGTTATGCAAAAACTTATACTTAATAATCCAACTTATCAAGAAGGGAAACCTGTCATTCACAAACTGAATTAAGCAACTGCTATGTTTTTTAAACACTAGAAGAAATTAGATATGGATTACAGTGATTAAATTATATCATTTGCAAAAGATCAAGATAGCTAAAGTAGTCATGAACCAATTACAAATTGATATACACAACATGAAACAAAATATTGATATGATAAGAAGCTAAAGCTGTAACAAAACACCAAATTCTGCCTCAGTCTGTATTAAAACTTCATATCCTTGTTCTCCCTTGAAGGAGGATGATCATTATTACAAAAATAATAAGTATATATAAGTCTCTCCACAGGGTAAAACCTCCCTGTGGATAATATCAAACTGTTTTTACATAATCTGGGAAAATATCCCCAAAATCAACTAAACCAGGAAACTAAAATGCAAGTAAACTACCCCAGTATCCTCTAACTGCTCATCAAATCCACTGCAAGTTCGAATTTATCTCCAATAGACCAAAAATAATGAGTTAGAAAGGTATTTCATTAGCAAAACAATAAAAATTTTATTCTACAGACTTAGCTACAGAATCCTCTGATTTTGTAGCTAGTCTAAAATAGCATACAGGATCAGAATCTAAATCAAATCAAATCTTTTTAAAATAATCAAATCCAATATTCTTTCAATAAACATTAAAAATGAATCACTAATGATTTAAATGATTTTATCATTCAATATAAAACATAATCAAAAGTGATTTAATCGAAAATAGGGGTAAGAATACTCTGTTTTTCTTTTACCATAAAATCGGGTCAAACAGTAACAAGACTGTTTCATATCCAAATGAAATCGATAGCAAATAATATCGTATGGGATACGATCTAATCCAACACAACCATGTCCACTCATTATAACTATAATGATGCAGCAAAAGATTCAAATCGTTCAATCGAATGTAAAGATAGAAAGGTTGTTTCGATTATGTTCAAATGAAATCATACTTAACAACATCGACCCAATCAAATTCGTGATTGATCCTTGCACAGTTACAATTATGATCACAATCTTAATAGAATCAACAGAGGTTATAGTTATAAGCTGGGAAAACAATCAAAACAAATCACGAATGAGTTTAATATAGAAACAAATCGTGAACCTAGATACAGTCAATTTCGTTCTTCAAATTGAATTCAAACAGCACATCCATTGCAATATGAGTCCAACTGATACATAATCGAATAAACCAATGCGAATTAACCAGCTGGGTATAACTATTATGAATCGAATCTATTCACGATTTGGATGCATATTAATAGAAACATATTAAATATAATCCAAATTGTATCCCTGTTGGTCGAAAATCATATGAACATAAAACCGTAATAGTTAACCATTATTGCCAATCATATCGTATACATTATAACCAATTCGAATCGAAACTTGATTGTGTTCAAAATCGAAATATGAGAAACAACTTGTGTCTATAATAGATACAAACGACTACAATTAGCAGAGCATTCAATTTAAGCCAAATCAAACCAATCAAATCCATACCACGATCAATCAAATTGAAGAAAATCCAAACTAAGATAAACTGGGAAAACGAAATTCCATTAATCAAAATAAAACTATGTACATGGTGCATATAATGTGATAGAGAAAATCTACGCTGTAATCAGAGCTATTCAAAGAATTCGAATTTGTTATATAAACAAGTGATAGAACATACCAGTGAGGCTGCTCAAACTATGCCAACTTTGAATTCACGACCACTGTAGCTGATTCGACATTTTTAAACAAAATAGAGCATGTCATCCTCTGTTTCTTATCAGTGGCTTGCAACTTAGCCTTTTGACTGGTAAGCTGTGCAACTTGGTCCTCCAAAGAATGAATTCTGGACTATAGCATCGGCACATCAAGATAATATCTTTCCAACCATGAGCCGCATTGATCACAGGGTGGCACTGTAGGTTGAGGCAGAGCAAGAGAGGGTTCAGATGAATGACCGGGGGCTTTGCAAGGCAGCTTGATGCCTGGGTAGTTAGGGTCGTTTTGTAGGCAATGGGTTAGGTTTGTGACAAAGTCATATGAGGTTTTGACAGACAAACCTTCCGAATAGGGGTACTCGCTAGCCAAGAAACGCTCCACTTCCGAGTCAGAGTCTTCACTTAATACGATAGGGTCAGGGTTGACAGGAGGTTTTGGCTTGTTCCTCGCCATCCGAGAAATTAAACAAGCATTCTTTTTTCCTTTGATGTTTGCAGTAGGTTTGGCTTTAGGATTTTTTCCCACAGGCTTAACAGTCTCGACATCCTTGGTCACAGAGTGGGGTAGGTCGATAGGTGAGTCGGGAAAGGGTTTAGGTAATAGGAAGCTGTAGGGTACTCGGGGTGTAGCTTTGTCCTCGATCACCACAGGTTTGTCAACCTGTGGAGGGTTTGAATCCTCAAAGCCATTTCAAGCAAGGAAATCGTTCCAACAGTCTCTGTGTAACCCCAAATGATAGACAACAATAATTTTAACTAGCCCATAATGAAAAAGGCTGCTATCAGCCTGGTTCCTTTTGTATTTCTTTGACATCTTGAACAGGCTTCTATGCAAGTAATATGGAATATTGAGCTCATAACCCATGAAAACCATAAGCAAACGAAGGTGGTGTAAGAAAACAAACCCATACCGACCTTCGCAGGTGATAAACTGTTTGATAATCATCAATAAGTCATGCCATCACTGTTTAAGCATGGTGACCGGCAGACCTTTATCACAGGAGCTAACCTTACNTAGGGTACTCGGGGTGTAGCTTTGTCCTCGATCACCACAGGTTTGTCAACCTGTGGAGGGTTTGAATCCTCAAAGCCATTTCGAGCAAGGAAATCGTTCCAACAGTCTCTGTGTAACCCCAAATGATAGACAACAATAATTTTAACTAGCCCATAATGAAAAAGGCTGCTATCAGCCTGGTTCCTTTTGTATTTCTTTGACATCTTGAACAGGCTTCTATGCAAGTAATATGGCATATTGAGCTCATAACCCATGAAAACCATAAGCAAACGAAGGTGGTGTAAGAAAACAAACCCATACCGACCTTCGCAGGTGATAAACTGTTTGATAATCATCAATAAGTCATGCCATCACTGTTTAAGCATGGTGACCGGCAGACCTTTATCACAGGAGCTAACCTTACGCGAATGGAAGAGCAGTGTCCAAGGGACCTCTTCTACTTTACAATTCTTGCACCATCGTTGTCCAGTGGCAGGCAAACTCATGGCCAAACTGATAAACTACTCGTCAATTTCCAATTGAACATCGCTGACCTTGGCTCGATAGCCATCAAAGGTCATTGCGAATTGCCTAGCAATGCAGAGGTTAAAACCCTCAAATTTTTGTATGAACGGGAGCCATCCATTTTCCTCGAGGTCAATGCGGGCACTATCGAACATCAACAGAGCCTGGCTACCATTAGGTTCAACCCTCACAACTGGAGCCATGGGGTGAGCACATGGTAAGGGTTTGGTTTACATTCACCAACACACAATAGCAGAGTCATTTGGGTTAACAGCTACGAACGATCAAAGGGGAAGCATTAATGTGTGCATGCAAGGGTGGTGGAATTATTCACCGCCATGCATAATAGTAATGGCAAAGTACAACCGCCAATTAATCCTCTGTTCAATCAATCATACATAGTTCGAAACCTTATCATTCGGCCAACCAAAGAATGAAACAATGAGTGATATGCCAACACGCCATTGCTATAGTTTTTCCAACCAATGTCATTCAGTGTGAAATCAAACCCAAATGTTAAACACGTGCCATTGTATAAATGTGTAATCAAAAGTTTTTAACCATTGTGACAATCAATTTCATAAAATTGACAAGCCAAGAGCTATAAAATTTTTATCATAAGGATCACATTATATATAAAAACAAAAATAATTCATGACCTTTATGCAATTCATAGAATCAAGTATAAACCCACATGCTCAATGCCTTACTAGTTTAATAAACTCCAGTTACACAAACAATATAAGAATGTCCAAATAGGCATCATTCGAAAATCCTTTCAGCCACATAACGATAAACCAAAGGTAAGTGCCATTCAAAATATCAAAAAGATCATGACAGTTCAAATAACAATGGAGGCGTTTTCATGCTTACAGTCGTGAAAACTAAATGGAGACCAATTTGGAAGTGTCGCAAGAAATGAAGATATCATCTATTTGCAAAATGCGACGTCAATTTGAAGTTCGGAAGACATAGGTGTAGGCAGCTTATAGGATAATAAAAAAAATTGAATTGGCTGCCAACAAACCTCCCATGTCGATAGAAAACATATGGGATTTCAGGTGGTAGTCACCAATTTGGAGACGCACATTTTCACAACACCCTCCACATTTCATGGAACCACCATTGACAATCATGATTTGGAAATTATTGACAGCATGAATGTAGCAATGAGTTTCTTGGGCAATGCGGTGATGAATAAAATTATGGGTGCTATCACTATCAACCAGAATGATGACCTTCCGATGCTTGATGTAACCGATTAGCTTGAGGGTTTGGGGAGTAGAGAAGCCAGTGAGAGCATTGAGGGAAATGACTAGATCTACTTTGAGAGGGTTTGAGGGAGGGGTTATGTCAGTGGATTCAGGTGACTCAAACACAAAGGGAGTTTCTACATCCTCTTTCTGAGATATCCTCGGAGATGCCCATAAAAAGATTTTGTTCTTTACACTTGTGGCCTGATAAATATTTGTCATCACAATTATAACAAAGTCCTTTGAGTTGGTGTTTAGCCATTTCATCCTGGGTCAATTTTTGGATCTTTAGTGGTGCAGAGGGAGGAGTGGGATTTACTGGTTTAGGGTGAGGGATAAAGGAGGGTTTTTAGTTTTGAGAAGATACAACCTGTTGTGCTTCTTTAGCTCTTTTAGTAGCCTCCACCCAACTCTAAGGTTGAACCATGAGGACATGGGCCCTAATCTCATCTTTGAGGCCACTGATAAAACACTCTTAGAAACAAGCATCAGACATGCCCTCTGTCTGAAAAGCCAAGCATTCAAAGGCAGCTATAAACTCTTCCACTGTTCCTGATTGTTTCAACTTTGTCAAACAACCCAAATGGTTGGTGCCAGTGTCAAAGCATTCATAAAGCTCTACCACAAAGTATGTCCAAGCAATACACCCTTGATGAGAATTTTTTCTCCATTGCCACCATTGCCAACGTTCTTGATCTAGATGGAGAACATCATACCATAGTTTGGCCAAATCATCGATAATTTCATATAAAGAGAAATAATGTTCCATTTGGGTTACTCAACCAGTGGGGTCTGAGCCATCAAATTTTGTCACATCCACCCATGGAAGGTGTAGGTCACGTTGAAAGTGATGGTGTTGAAAGTTATGGGAATGAGAGGAATGTTCACCTTCAATCTTTAGAGGTGCGTCAGAGGAAGGGTCATCTGTAGGGATATGAAGCTTGGCGTAGAGTGACGAAAAGACAGATTCAAGCTGGGTGGTCAGTTCTTGTTTGATTTCCTCCATTGAGGATTGCATGGTTGCATTGATGGCAGCAACATTGGCACTGAGGTGTTTCACTTATTGTTGGGTCTCGGTGAGACTAGATTACAAGGTATTGAAGCAATCTTCCAAGTCTTGGCTACGGGTATGGGCCATGAGGATGAGGGAACCAAAAAGGGGCAGGTGGGGTAAAAACATTTTCCAAAAAATGATATGTATGAATTTGATAAGGGAGAAGAGATGAAGCCAATGGGATAGGTCTCAAATAATGGTGAAAAAAATTCCATACTTTTTTTTATTTTTTTTACACCTGTGGAGTTATACTCTAGTCTAAAGAATACTACAGTGATGAGATGCCCAAATGCTTAACTAGGAAGAAATGTGTAGTTATTTGGAAACTCGAACACAGTCGCTCGACAATAGATCTTGTCTGTTTAATTTTTTTTATGTTTTTGTCCCCAAGGGTTAGGTATTCAAGGGTTCTACAGAGAAGGGTTTTCCCTGTGCTATATCTCTCTGATATACATGCGGGGTCCAACAGTACTACTCATCCCAATATCTCAAGGCACTAACTAAGGAGAATAGACTGTACCCTTAGCTATACTACCTGACTACTGAGGTACTGGAGAGTATCTTCTCGAGTGTTGTTCTCGGTGACACTATAGCAATCAAGCGGCCGATTGATTTATCTAAAGAGGGCTTCAGGAAATCTAGGTTGATCTGTACACAGGTGTTGTCTGGTGCGCTACCACTCGAAGTGGTACCAACAAGGGTTACAAGAGTGGCCAACAGATGTGTGCTTAAGAACCACTTGTATTTATTGCGTGTATGAATCCCTCAATTGTGGGTTTATGCACGTAACAACAGATCTTTGTGGCTTAAAGACGCCAAAATATGTCTCTACCCTGAAAAATAATTTACCCACAATTTTTGCCAAGGAAAGTGCTTTGATACCACTTGTAATATACCAGATATAAAAAGTATGTAGAACATAAATAAAATGCTAGAAATGGAAGAATAACAATAATATAACCAGCATAATATCCACAATAACACAGAAATGATATAAGAACAACAAAGAAATAACACTTTGATTCAGAGAGCAATGTTCACAGGCCTCTTCGAGGGGGAAACCTCCAGTCGAGAAGCGCTCTATTACAATAATCTCTAAGATAGGGTTCTCATACCCTCAACTCCTATTTATACTAAAAAGAAGCATCTAGAGGAAGATCCTTCTAGAAGCAGAAGCTTCTATCAGGTCTTCTTACATCTACCTTATTCTATTTTATTGAAAGGCCTTATTAATATTGACCTTTATTACATCCAAATATATTGTTCTACCTATGTGCAGGTTAGGACCCTAACATAAATGTTGTCTATTCTACATGTAATTGATATGTGGTGCCCTTATCTATTGGGGCAATGCTTACAAATTAATACATACCATCAAAGCCTCAAGTATTTTCTGGAACAACGCATTTCCTCCCCAGAGAAACAAAATAGGTGACTAAGCTCTTTCGATATGATTATGAGATCATTACAAGAAAGGAAAAGACAATGTGGTTGTGGATGCACTTTCCTGAAATATGAAGATGAAGGATCCCTTTTTTCACTCTCCTTCATTGTACCAGATTAGCTCCAAGTCATTCTCCAGGAATGGCTACACGATCCCAAAAGTTCACATTTGATACAACAATTGCAGTCCAATTCTCCAGTTTCCCCAGGGTACTCTTGGCTCCATGATGATGTTCGATACAAAGGCCATTTATATTTAATTAAACAACCAAAACTTAAATCCATGGTACTTTCTGAGCTTCATGCTACACCCATAGCTGGGTACTCCGGGTTTACCAAAACCTATGACAGGGTCAAACGTTCCTTTTTCTGCAATGGTATGAAACAAGACATTGGTAATTTTGTTGTTGAATTTGATGTGTGTTAACACAACATGGTTGAAATAGTCAAATATCTAGGCACACTACAACTACTTCCAATTCCACTTGCTATTTGGAGGGATATCTCTATGGATTTTATTACAGGCTTACCCAAATCGGAAAATAAATCAGTCATCATGGTGGTTGTTGATCACCTTTACAAGTATGCTCATTTTTGTGCTCTTCAACACCCATTTATAGCATCCACTGTGGCTCAACGTTTCATGGATCGGGTCTTCAAGCTTCATGGCATGCTGCATTCTATTGTTTCTGATTGTGACCAAACTTTCACCAACAATTTTTGGCAAGAACTATTCAAGATACACGGCACCCAATTTCATCTTAGCATAGATTATCTTCCCTAGACCCATGGTCAAACAGAAGTTGTCAACAATTTTTTGGAAACATATTTGAGGTGTTTTGCCTCTGAAAGAAAAATTAGTGGGCTCAATGGTTACCGCTAGCTGAATGGTGGTACAACACTTCATACCATACATCTACACACATGACTCCTTTTGAAGCGGTATATGGACAAAATCCGCCTCTAGTTCTCTCATACTTACTCGGTGTCTCGAAGTTCTAGGAGGTTGACCAAATGATTATAGTTCGAGAGGATATTATATGTACCCTTAAAGAGAATTTGGTCATGGAACAAAATTGCATCAAGCAACAAGCAAATCAAGGTTGCTCTAAACGTCATTTTGCAGAAGGGGTTCAGGTGTTTCTTCGACTGAAACCTTACAAGAAAAATTCCCTCAAGGCCAAGCATTGTCAGAAGCTAGTGCCCAAATTTTATGGTACTTATACCATTCTCAAGCATGTGGGAAAGGTAGCATATCAGTTATCTTTTCCCAGCCTAGAGACTCTTGCACTCTGTATTTTTACAGTCTCTTTACAATTATTTCAGTAATAGAAATCAAGTATTGTTGTATTTCTCTGTTTCTGGAAATTTATATGAGTATTTCATTATAATTTATCTTCTTTCATTTTGTTTCAAAAATAAATCCAGATCAGTGGTATCAGAGCAGGCTTCTCTAGATCATTTTTCAATGCATGTTCTTGGCGAGATCCAAGTATATCCAGTTGGGTCTCAAGTTTTTCTCTCTTGAGGATAATCACTCTTGCACACTTGAAAAATCCTTGATGGAGGAAGAAAATAAAAATGAGAGAGAAGAATATTTTATTAACCTGTTGCTTGAGCAATCTCTCATGTGACAGAGGGACGAAACGATGGATAATTTTGCACAAATTATTCAATGCCTTCTGATAGAAACAAGCGCATATTCATGAAGCGGCCATTTTTGAGGAAACTATCCCTTCAATGTACAAGTTGATTTTGATATTCCCATATTTGAAGGTCAGATAGATGCGAATTCCCTAGAAAAATGGTTAAATCTATTAGAAGGTTATTTCACTATTCAAAATTTCTCTGATAGGGAAAAGATCACCTTCACACTCCTCAAGGATCTCCCCCATGTCAAACATTCATGGGAAACTTACTAGGAGAAAAATTACATAGAGGAATATGGAATATATGGGGTCGAGCCCACTTGGTAATTTTTTGTGGATGTGGTCAAAGAACAATACTATCTTGTTGATAACTATGAAGACCAGTACATGAGATTGAACACACTACGAAAGGAGAAGAGCCAAAAAGTGCAAGAGTTCAAAAATACTTTCCATACCTTGTGCGCCAAGATGGGTATCAAAGACTCCAAGTGACATATGGTTCTAAAATACCGTGGGGATCTTCATAGATACATCCAAACCGAAATGGATATCCTAAACATCTCATTATTGGGAGTTGCCTATTGATATACTGTCAAAATCAAGCAAAACTTTAGGCACCAAAACAAATGGGAATTCAGGTCTGCAAATATGCAACAACCAAAGCATGGTAAATACAACCCTAACCAACAACCTCTAGATAACCAGTCTATGACATAGGACACAAAGGGTAAAGTAAAGATGAAGAATAACACTAGGAAGTGATGTGACTTCCACGAAATCCCCTGGCACACCACCGATGAATGTCGCTCAAAAATATCATTGGTTGTCGAGGTCAAATACACGGAGCCGAACTTGGATTAAGAATCTGATCTAGAAAATATTGAAAACAAACAGATCATCGACGCAAACCCTACTGCTATTGTCGCGACCAAAACAATTCAGCTAGAACAACCAATATATCCTGAGGCCAGGGAGCACCTCTTCCATTCACATATGTGGGTGAAGGGGACCCCATTGAATTTCATTATTGATAATGATATCCAGAAGAACATCATCTCAGCTAAGGCTATCAAATAGTTGGTTTGTCGACAACACCACACCTGCAACCATACAACATTTGGTGGCTTCACCAGGGACAATATCTCTGTGTCAGCCAACAGTTCTTCCAGTCCTATGCAATCCATCCCTTCAAGGATGAGGTAGTGTGTGATGTTTCTACTCTTTATGTATGTGATGTGGTTTTGGGCCAACCATATATGTGGAGACATCATAGTTTCTATGATTGTAGAACCCATAGTGTCATTATTACTTTGGGAGGTCATCTCTATCGGATACCAGAGGTATTTCAGACTACTTCTCGACCAAAAAAATGCTACAAGGTAATCTCTCATACTGTAAAATTCATCTTCTTCACAATTTTTTCAAAGGATGCACAGAAGACCACTACAACCACTGCATCCTCAACACCTTCTATCCAACAAAAATAGATTTTCAAAGAGAAAGAAGATATTGTTTCTTCACCTACAATTGTTCCTACACAATGCCCCATCAAACTCAGAGAAAAAAGGTTGGTGGAGCATATTCAACCTCTCCAACAACTGGTTTGTGACAATATTCCATAGAACAAGCAACACAACCTCTCCAACAAAGCACACAACTCACCAAGATTCATATTCAGAACATGCTTTGCCCTCTTCCCTAGGCACTCAATGCAATGGGTACCATTGATTCCTAAGGCGGGAGGATTGATCCAGGTGGATATTGGTGGCCACCCATGTATTCCAACTGACTCTTTTTTCCATTTTTTTGTTCAACATGTTCTTCTATACTTCTTTGTAATTGTGGGTTATACACTTCTAGGGCTCTCTAGATCCCTACACATATTCCAGGTGGATATTGGTGGATTTCCACCTAATCCAACTGGATTATATTGTATGTTTTCATGTCAGTACATCTTGTTGTACTTCTAGGGCCATTTTGGGGCCCTGATCAGTGTTATTTTGGCTCGCCATAGTCAAAATGTAGACGGATTCAAAGTTTGATGACGTAATGCATAGTTCTCAAAAAGACCTTTCCAATGGGATATCACGTTCCTGAAACAAAGATAGTATGAAAAAATTACAACCCTAGGAAGTTAATGTACTAACCTACCCAAAAAGGGCCCACATAAATTTTGGTGTTTCATCGCCTAGGGTTAGGTTTTTGGATTCTAAGGTTTTGTCATTCTTGTTTAACATAAAAAGGCCTTCATATCCTCATTGTAATCATCTTCTTGTGAATGAGCGCAACCATCACATCTCTTCTCAGAGATAAAGATTCCAACATTCTAGCAAGTCTTTCATTCTGTATTTTACAGTCTCTTTACAATTCTTTCATTAATAGAAATCAATTATTGTTGTATTTCTTTGTTTCTGGCAATTTTCATAAGTATTTCATTGTAATTTCTCTTCTTTCATTTCATTCCGAAAATAAATTTGGATCATCAATTGATATTATTTATCATATGTGTACTTGCATTACTTCACCCTTGAAGTTATATCATTAATATCATTCATACCTTGCCTTATTTACCTATTACTCAGGCTGTCAAACCATTCCACTAGGAATACAAGGATGTTTATATATAATGCATGTGTATTTTCTGCACATATTTATATCATTCACATATATTTACATAGAATCCTTATTTCTTGGTGATATATTACATATATCCACATGACCAACCTCCCAAACACAATCATAATTATGTTTCTTTCTCTACATGGAAACAACCAACACAAATAACTCTTTCCCTTCTACTATAAAAGCATTCCAAATATAGAAACAAAATCTGGAAATTTCAATATTACTCAAGGAAATAAAATTTCCAAGTCTAACTTTCTTTCATGCCTCATACCATCCTTGTTCAACAGACCATTTTACCAAGTGTATCTTTTCTTAATATTCCCTTTCAGTGCTACATGAGCATACCCAACCATACTTGTATGGATACCATCCACCTATGAATGCCAATCTGACCCATTGATCAACTGAAAAATACTCCATTACTTTCCTTAAAATACTTTAGATCAACCTTTCCTTATTCATTATATCTCATCCTGTTAGAGCTACACACAATGGCATTATCAACATTTCAATCATGCTTTTACTCAGCTACTCAAAACAAGTCATAATTGACCAAAATGATCCATTAGTAGACCATGTATTACAACCAACCATAGGTTATAATAAATCTATTTGCATGTTCATACATGCTTACTGATTACCATATGTGTTACGACATAACTTGTGTACCAAGAAATTTTACCTATTGGTCCTATTAACAAGGGGAGTTATACATAAAAGACTTATATTCTATTTAAACAACAATTATGTTTTCCATGGCTCCAACAACCCATCATTATATCCACCAATTCATTCATTCTTTGAACAGAAGCAACCTTTAGCAGGATCCTATCATTTCACATTCATATTCAAATATTAATGCTTATCGGCATAATCCCACTCCTGTAGGATTATTTACTAATCCACCAAGAAACAACAAGATTCCTCTATTGCAAGAGATCCCAAACAATATTTCAATCTACAGTTCCCCCCTTAAGGAACTTATGTTGATAGTGAACTAATTTTGAAGGTAGAAACACTTTCCAATTGGATCATCCTAGCCTTGATGTATCTGGTCCTATGACTAATCTCTGGCTCCTATAACCCTAGTGTTTTGATTTGGTTATGCACACCATTAATTGGCCCATGCAGGCTCAATGTTGAAACTGAAGCTCTGATACCACTTTGTAACATCGCCTGACCCCCTAGTTCTTGTTTAGGCTAATGGGGTGTCAAATTTTCAAGATTTACAACTACTTAATTTCTCTAATTAGACCTCGTAAATTGATTCTACTCATTGAGATATTTCTAAAGACTATTATTTTACTCAAAACAAACCCCTGTATTGAAATTTATGACTTACATAATCTTCTTGGCCTTTATTGGCCCAATTCCACCCAACCGCCACATGGAACCTACGTGGCTATATGACCTCTACATCATATGACATGGCATAACCTGGGTTCCGATGGGTTGCAAATACCCCCAACCAAAAGTTCTGACGACACATAGTTAATCAGACCCCTTCCTAGGTTTGACAGTTCACAAGATCCCCATCCTATGGCTCTGAGTGAGTTAGTGACTCCAACTTGTGTGGGGGTTAATATAATTCCATATGATGTACTTGATCTAATGACCCTCATTCCATTCGTCTAATGAATTTCGTTGAGTTGGTGATCCTAACATGTCCATTGGTTTCCACTCACCCCTTCTCACTACTAAAAGTAATGGTGAGACCCAAGGAAGATAAAAGGTTCAGATTGAATCTTCACCTTGCACTGACCAATGGTCCTAATATCTTCTCCCATCATCGTATTCATTTTTCCTTGCTAATGCCTAACAAGTACACTCTCAATCCGCAATGATGACGCATCTAGATCAACAGTCTAGATATCCTCATCACATCTCCAATGCTATCAAAAGTCATCATCATCTTCAACAAGATCAACGGTTTATATTAAACCTTGATTCTCTGAATGATCAAGGGTCCATATATATGATGGTTGCAACTAAAATAGGACACATTTCCCTACCCAACTCTGTCACCTTTACTAACACGTTGCACTCAGGCCATGTAACTTTTCACCCCCTCAAAGTTCCATAACACATTTCCACATGGAACAATAGCAACCTGACACATGGATCATCCAGATGGACTGACGTGGTATAGATGTCATGATTGATCACTGGCATATCCTTCTACGTGATGACACATGTCCTATGTGAAATGGGTGGGTGATGTTATCCGTGTCAGTGTTACATCACCTTCATCTTGTCCTCATCCAAATGAGACCCATAAAGATCAATGGTTAGGATTATATATCAACCTGGCTTCGATTGATGGTCAATATTTCTCCTCAGAGTCTTCCCATCATATTTCTCCAACATCCTTACTCTAGAATTCTTCGACATATACATGCTCTGACCAACGATCAGGATCCAATGATTCCAAATCTGATCAATAGCCACTATAAAAGAATATTTCCAAAGCTTTAACTTGACAGGGTCACACTCCCTACTACCTTGACCATTTAAAGGCTACCACATGTCCTCCTCATACATGTAGTATCTTTAAATTAGAATGAAATCAAAACAATGTCACCCTTCCTCTCAATCATGTCTAAGATTTACTACACTGATTCACGGTCAAGATTACCTCTCATAGGGACTCTGGTCAATGGTTGGGATTTCTCCACAGAGTCTTCCCATAGAAATATTTTCATTCCAGTGGTTAAAACTTCTCCGAAGGCCCCAATTCGATGGAAATTAATGATCACTATGAATTGTTCTTCAATGGATCAATGAATCTGATCAGTTCAAAGTATCATCCCGACCTAACCATGGACTAATCCAATGGCTCAATATATGATCAATAATTGAGATTATTTAGATCCATTCTCTGATGGATCCAATGATTGTTAATGATATGGATCCTTTTCATTCTCTCGTATGTGAGGGACCCTGACCAATGACCAAGATTATTTCAATGTGTCGAAATTGACAGTTGTGATTCTTTCTGGATAAAGACATGAGATTTCGTAGTTTCAATAGTCCTCTTCAGGACTTAGCCAAATTTAGGTCTACCTTAAGTAAATTCCAACGCTTACCCAACCTTCAATATTATATGCAATCCTTCTCTACCGGTGTTGGCAACCATATTAATCTCTATTTTTACAAGCTGCCTACACAGGGTTTTTAAATTCTCATCACTCGTCACAATCTTTTTCATTAAACAACGCTTGTTACTCATCCCTTTCTACGTGCCTGCTTTTCAATTTTGTTTTCATGACTGTGAGCATGAAAACTCACAGCTAGAATTCATGTTTGATTTCATCAAAGGGTTAATGTTCATATGGTTTATCGTCTATTTGTCTTATTTTTGTTATGAACATGGTTGTTTTCATGGTTATAACCCCTTGGTCTTGAACACACCTTGGTTACATGTGTATTAAACCACCACCCATTTAGCATTCGATTAATGTTAATGGGGTTTTGATTTATAAAATCTTTGATTCTATTGTTTATTTGACATATTGATTTTGTGATCAAATCGTGGATATGCATACGATTGTTATCAAATGTTATGATCTTTGTGTGTACCATTATGTCGAGGTGTCATTCCAAGTACAACGTGGTATTATGTTTTTGCATGTCCTTGATCTACATGACTTTTCTCACATGCATAACAATTAACACTCCCGCCTACCATTTTGAGTTGTCTTTGCATTACGTTGGGGAAGCTCGGGGCAATGGCTCTGTGCTTATTCTGTCAAACCCTACCTTTGAATATCGTGTCAGTTCCTTTCTATTAGCCATGGCTCCTATGGTGAGAATTGAGCCCAACGGTGTCCAGATGTTGTTATCGTTTGATAATGCCCGAGAAGACTTAGAAAGGAATGGATGGCATGTCTTTGTTGAAAAGTTCGAGGGTTTTAATTTAACAGTTGCTCAAGAATTCATGTTAACATTTGATGGTTGTAGAGCTAAAATAGGAGATGTCCATCTTGAGTTAAATGAAGATTTTATTAGCCAAGCCACCGATCTGCCAGCTGTGGGACAAAAGTGGTTTAAAAACTCAAAAGGTTGAAGAGGTTCTCTGGTCATTGTTGTTCACCTGAAGGAGGATTACGAGATACGTCTGAGGTATGCCTGTTATAGCTCTAAAAACTAGATGGCACGATCTGTTAGCTATTGTCAAACAGTTCATTACCTGTGAGGGGAGATATGGTTTGGTTTTCTTATATCACTTGCGGTTGCTCATGAGTTTTATCGATTTCCCTCTGAACATGCCCTATTTTCTCCTTTGAAGTCTATACAAAATGGCAAAGCATTTTAAAAGGAAGAAATCTGATTCTATCCTGTTCCATCATTGTTTGATCAAGATTATTATTATACATCAGTTGAAATTAAACGATGATTGTTGGGATGCCTTCCTGTTAAGAAATGGTTTTGTTAGCAGTGAAATAGGACAGGTTGACAAGTCTGTCGTCACAGAAACCCTCGTTGAGCCTACCATCCCTCCTCCTTCGCTCTTTCCCTATGATCCTATTTCTAATGTGGAACCCTCGAACTATCCTGACACTACCCAACCTGACACTCTACCAGATTCGTATCCCAAAGGTGGTGTTAAGTTTGTTAAAAAATCTGCAAAGAAAATGTGTAAAGGTAATGTTGATATCAATTATAAGAGTAAAAGAGCCGCTCGTTGGGTTTCATGATGTGCTCGAAATAAACCTAAGCCCTGTGCAGACCAAAACACAATTGTGTTAAGCGAGGATTCTGATTCAAAAATTCAACGATTCATGACTGAAGAATATCCATATTCGTATGGACTTTGCTCTGGTAAACCCTATGATTATGTTACAAACCTTCCATTGTGTCTTAAAGACAATCCCGATTTCCCTGGAATCAAACTCAGTAGTGAACCTATAGGTCAAGTGGAAAATTCTCCACTTGTTCATACTATCACTGCTAATAGACAGTCTATTCATCCACAATGTAATGAATGTCGATCATGGATCAATAGGTATTACAAAGACGTGCCTTTACTTTAGTCTCAACTAAAATCCTTGGAAGACCAGGTGAATTTTCTAATGAAAGAGAATGGAAGACATCAATCCGTAGCTGAAACCAAAGATAAACGACAAAAAACCATAGGGTTTGTTGTTTTTAAGAACGTGGAAGCAGAGAATGCCATTGTAAATTCAAAGATTGCTTGATTAAGTCGAATCCCTTAATCTGAGGTATGATGTTTAAAGATAACTTTAGGATGATTTTGTCTTTTTTTTAATTAGAATACATGATTTGTGTGCATAGATTACCTCTAGTATGTTTTGATTGATTCAATAAAATACAATTCTAGTTATAATTATAACTAGCTACAAAATCGTGAGATTCTGTAGCTAGTTACAAGAATTCAAATTATTTGTTTGAATAACTAAAATGCATCTGAAATATTTTATTCTTATGTGTTTTCAGGAACCTACGATTTCTAAAGGATATTTGAACCACTGGTGGCATCTCTCAGCATGCTATTTTCTATGTTGTTTTAGAATAGGCTGTTAGTTTTGATATCAAGTAGAATCTGGGAGGTTGCATCCCCCACAATTTTTGGAACAAATTAGATGATATCCACAAGAAATGTTTTGATCCTGTAACCTATATAAATGTATTGTTTTGTAAAATAAAGACCATCGCTGCCTAGGAGCCAAAAAATATGGATTTATGATTGACAGACTTGAATGGAAGTTGATATTGGTACAACTTTAGCTTCGATATATCGTATTTTTATTCAAGTTTTGGTCATTTTGATTTGTAATTAAATTGTGACTACTTTAGATATCATGGTTTATTACAGATTGATGTCATGAAATTTATATGATGTTCATGTTTTATGTCCCTTATATTACATACAATAATTACTCTGTTCAAATTTGAGATTAGAAGATTAATCTTCTTTATTCATTGAACATTTATATACAAATTTTCACAGTCGGATTTATCTCAATGTGACCATTTGTGAAATCATAGAATTGTTGTCACTACTTCTCTTATATGTTTTGTCATTAGCATTCAATCATTACTGCTTCGTGTTTACGAGAAGCATTTGGAAGATCTGTTGCGGTTTACCCCATCAAACAACGAAATTGAATACTATACACAGGACGAATAAGAGATGCGATTACATGTCAGTTTGATAACTTTATTTTATTAGTTTAATTTATATAGAAAGTTCCTGTAATCTAAACACATTTTACTATTTATCTTTGTTTTTCAATTAAGACAGTTTCTATTTCGTTTCTTTTTTGTAAAATCTATAAAAAATCAAAAAGACTGAATGATAGTTTTGCTGTCATAAATCAATCCATATTTGATTTTCGCAGGTTTAGATTAAAATTTGCATTCTGTAAATATTATACATATATTAGAGATATAATCATATGGATATATTGTACATATAATAAGTAGAACTATTTTATAAATATTAGTTAGTAAACTGTAAGTATATTTTAGATTTGTAGATAGTTTTCAGCAAGTGTTTTTCATTAAGTTAGTTTCTTTAGTTTTGTTTTTCACTTTCTTAGGACTTATATCGGCCAATGGAGCCACTAAAATCGTCGGAGTGGATTAATCCAAACGGCTTGGGTTAAGTAGACAACCCCAGACCGGATTCGCCTTTCAACAACCGGCTAAGGAATTCCCTTGTCATCGTTAAGTAGATATTCACATCCTTTGATTTGTCCATACTCATACAAGGGCATTTCCAACTTGTGTTGGCTAAGATATCCCATATTTCTAATTATGTAACCAATGAATTAGATGGATAGGTATGTATATGAATACAAATATATAGAATACGTGCAATATAATACCAATCATAATTAGCATAACAAATACCCATGGCATAAACACATATATATTTTCGTAGAAACTATATATACATAGAATGTGCATTTCCAGCAAATTCTAATAGCAATACACACAAGTATAGTTGCAAAAACAATTACTATTGTATGTAACATATGATTACCATTTCTAAATGATTTGGAAGAAAATATTCAAGGATAATTAAAACGGTAAAAACCCATGACAAAAATCATGTACCACAACTTTTGTACAAGTTTAACAACATGTATTTTGAATACAATTAACACAAGAAATACCCATAATAGAAGCATATGAATATTTTCAAAATAAGTATCCAACACAATATCACATAAATATTATTTCAGTAATTTAAACAATCACATGGTGGGAATTTATTTGATATAAATAGCCACCAATTGCATGAAGAATTTAAAATTTCCTCCCATCCTTAGACTATGTCACTTATAATTTAGCAACAAGTCACCCCTGAGATGGGCATAAACTCCACTTGGGAAAATGGATTCCTATCCTAGGATAAGTCTTTCAAATAATATTAATTCTCATATTCAAGTGTCGAATCTATCTAGATATATTCCCTCATTCCCCAGATTCTTGTCCCACCCCAAGAAGTGTTCCCCTTCTCTTCTCAATAGTCCCTCGACTACCCCAGTTCCCTTCCAGGGCTTGAACAATAGGCCAAATAGAAAGTCTCTGAAATATGTAGCTACAATTGGCACTTTGGGAAATCAATTCCAAACAATTCTCTCACCTAGAGAGAATTCTTACGGGCCTGACAACCCACCTCTTCGACAACACTTCTCTCACCTAGAGAGAAGATGCATGGGCCTGAAAACCCTATTCTTCAAGTACCCATGGGCTTGACAACCCACCTCTTCAGTTCAACCTGCAAGAAACACTCGTTACAGGAAGCTCTTAGGATTGGTACATGCTTGTAGATTATGAATGGTGACAATAGAGAGTGATCCTCTCCCTCCCCATGAGAATGGTAGATAGCCTCTCAAAAATTCACTAAGTATTTCTATTTTGTTTGCATGCTCATGAAGTACCGCTTATCACTTCTCAACTTCATTTTGAACCACTCGGTTATTTGTTTCCTTCATTTTGGGACTTAGGATAAATTGGCATATCCCACAAAGTGACTTTAGGATATATTTAGTAATATTTCCCTTTTCTTAAGCTCCTATGGATTATATCTATTCTAGACCCTTAGCCCCCTTTTTCCCATCTAGTGGAGTTTGTCCCCATTAATATTTTGTACAGTCAATCGACAATAGTGGTGTTATTTTATTAATATCTAATTGTGATTACATAATAGACAAGATATTCCTACATTCCCTTTTATCATCTGGCTCACCAACCTATAGAAAATCAACATATGTACAAGTATAACTGGGGATCAACCTCAGGATATTACATAGTTAGCATCCGGATTTTCATTTGGTGCCCATGCTACATTTTCCCATAGGCCTGAGAGTCGTCCTTTAACCCCTCCATGAATTGAAGATTAAGCCTCATTTTTTTCTCTTTGTCTATATTCTGGTCATATCCTGTGGGAGTTACCAAGCATTTCTCTTGTTTCTTAATGGTATCCTATGCATTTGTTTCCTGATTTAAGATTCTTGCTTATACACTATTTTTTTTTGAAATGCTTCTTATCATTATGCAATAGCCTTGACCATCCACCTCTTTCATTATTTGGCCTCCATTTTTCACTCACCTACCCAGGGAGAGAACATATGATAAGAGTGGATTTCACTTGCTAGTACCATTTTCATTTCTCATTGCTTAGGGTGGTTCCATGGGCTTGGAACATAGGATCATGTTTTCAAGTCCTTCATTCTCTCATGTTGAGTATAATTTTATCTCTTTTTCATACTCTTTGGTATATATCCAACATGGTAGGATCATTCAAGTCTCCCTTGATCATGGCACTTGTTTGATTCCTCATCACACAGTTGCGTTTTAGCTTGCCTAGGATTCGTCCAAGTAATATGAGTCAGAAATACTCCTCCAACTTATTACTCTTCCAGTCATCATGGAGAGTGATTCAATGCCTCCTATGTTGTTACACTATACTTTTCTAGCTATTTTGTCTTTCTACCAAGTCAAAATTGTGTCATACCATATGTTCAAGGGAAGTTTAAGCCTAAGTTGGCCATATGCTATTTTGTTGAATTTTTGAGTCAACCATCCCTATGTTAGTTGGACTTTTTGATTCTCTCTCTTCAGATCATCTCTCAGTGTATGTTTCATGTCGATTGATGGGGGATACATCGAGGCCCTCTTTTTACAAATCTCTTCCTATCGAATTTAGTACATTATCTAGGAGAGGGATCTAGAAACCAACTAGTACCTTGTATCTTACAGTGATCAGTGGTAGGCCTCCTCACGATAGACAATTAGTTTTCATCATTGAATCCTGATCGACTGATTCTACGAGTATTCAACATCAGATCCTCTATTCACACTCATTATATTTTATTAGATACCTTGGGGTCCATATTCATCATTGGTGGGTCCCCTCACGTCTGTTAACGGTGTACATCAATGATCGGTAATCACATGGTTTTTACCATGCTCGACATCAACTCATTTATTCACATGTCTTAGATTCGTACCATTTGGGTTTGGGGTGAAGACCTTGGGTGTGGAGCTACAATGGATTATATAACTTTTATATGAAAAATTCGGGGGGACTTTCCTCCATGCTCGTTGTCTTCCTGACATCTATATCATGTGTCATAGATCCACATGGTATCTATCGGTGGCTATGATTATGTTCTTGACATAGATCCACATTGTGCTTACTAGTGCCTATGATTGAGTTCATGACGTAGATCCACATTGTATTTTATTGTGGCTAGGGTCTTATTGATGACATGGATCCACCATGGATTCCTCGTGGCCATGCAAGCATTTCATTTCATGGATCCGTATTCTATTATTTGGTGATATTTCTCATTCATAATTTGAGTATATATACCTAGGGGATTGGTCTATATATGCTCTCACCCTTGGTGTTTGATTGTAGGACACTTTTGACTTATGACAATCCTATGATCTCTCCTTGTGCTTCCTCACATGGACATTATTGTAATGTAATGCAGACATCCACTCCTTTCTTGACCTCACACATTACGAGGCATATGTTATAGCCTTAATTTTCACCGTATAGGTCAGAGAGGAATCCATCAAAGGATAGAAGACATAATACACATTTTGCCTAAAGTTTCACCCCTTTTGGAGAACTTTTGGAGGTCCTCATGGGACACCTAGTAGAAAACAAGAGAGGCCCTTGCTAGACACTAGTGGATCAAGAAGTGAGGCACTATCAAACTTCTAGAATCGAGGAGTTACACGGTGATAGGAAAGGTATGAATTGGATATTCATGGAAAATTCCTAGGAAATTACATCATTCAAGTCTCTAGTGGCCTCTAGAAGATATATAAGCCTCCCCAATGCCTCCTCAAATATTTATATAACAAAGTAAAGCCTTGGGAAAAATAGGAAACAATCGAATGGTAGTGTTATTATTTCCAACTACAGAGGTATCCATCGTCACAACTAAAATTTAGTGAGCCTAACCTAACCAAGAAGCTGCAAGGAGAGGCAAGAAGAAAGGAATCATAGGAGGATGCATCTTCATCAAGATTAGGTATGATTTGGTATTTATTATCGATGTTTTATTAATATATCATTTGGTTTTCCCCTCATATCATTTATGTTCACTTAATGAATGATAGATATGATTCATTCCTTTACAGATATGATTAGAAGTATATTGGATCTAGGATTCTAATTCTTAGTAGAGAAGAAGAGAAGGTTTTTCTTGGATTTTATATATAGGAGGTAGGTTGTGGAGCTTGGAGCTAGAGTTTTAGGACTGCAATGATCAGGAAATACAAAGGACCACCTCAAGAAAAGTATGCAAATATTCCCCACTATTTATGATAATTATCAGACCATGTGTTTGAGTCTAGATCTAGGAAACCCACAAGGAATATACCCCCTTTATATATAGGATTACTAGGATTAATCCTAGGGATATTTTGTTGTCTATTTAGCAAGATCCCTGTGAGAAAAAATAACATATAAAATATGTTGCACAAAAAACAATCTATGACACATACAATACATGCCATAGTAGGCATGGGGTACTCATTTAATAGCTCAATTCCCAAATAGTTCAATTTTATACACAATTAATATCTTGCAAAATCTTGCACAATTGTACAAGGGAGGAGTGCCCGTTTGGGGTAGTCATTGTTGTTGAATGATGTGTCACCGGTGTTTAGATGGCTTGGGATCGATATGTAATAAATTAGTTCATTGATGATTTCATAGATGCCCAAGACTAAAGGAAAGAATTTCATTATAGTTGGATCCTACATCCTCTTTCTATGGTACTTTAGTGTCCCCCTTGGGGGTTTTGAATGACATGCTAGAAGTATTCATGCCTTCAAATCTCCTTGATTCCTTCGACTACATGAGAGAAAGGATCCTCGCACTCAATATTCCCATGAAAATAATTTTCAAGGATGGTACCAACAACTGATCCCAGAAGGTACTTCACATGTACACATCCCACACACCATCAGGGACATGTATGATAGATACCTTTTATTGGAATATAATTTCTATAATGTGTTTATCTATTCTAGTGATCATCGAGACATTTTGATGGCACTACTACCATTATGCATCACAGAAGAGAAAATCCAACAAGGAATTATCAAATGGCCCAGCCATATACGACCACTTCCCACTAAGGACATTGACACTCTAGAAATGTGCACTAAGAACAATCTGTACTGGAAGAAGGTTGAATTAGTGTGATAGTAGACATAGCACGTGATCCCCTATGGCAGGGGATCCAAAGATTATACATTTTTCAAGCACTCTCAAGACCCATGTCCCACGCAGTAGAAAACACATTCCACCCCGGTCGGGCTAAAGTGACAACAGACTGACCCAACAATTCACATTAAATTTCCCTCCACATAATAGGGTTCCCTTCAGATGGCTTCGTGTGTCACGACATTAATAGATGCATTAAAACGATTATTTTTTCTACAAAAACAAATACATTCAAAGGATATTTGCAAGGTCGACCACATTTTTCAACAACATAGGGGTACAACATCAGTACCATACACTACTCTATGATTGTCAGGCTCTAGGATTAGTTCCAGTGCCTCAACTCAATTCCTTAGAGTACACCCCGCAACACTACTTACAGTGGATTCCAATAGTGGTGGTATCTTGTTGGCACTAATTCCAAATCTAATGATACAAGACTGTGTTTCCATCCTACTTTCTGATTTTGATGAGCAACACCAAACATTGGGCTCAACTCATGTTCAGTTACAACTTCACCACCAAGTTGAAAATTTCATACATAATCATATGTGCTATATTTATACAAAGGATATTTAGGATCACCAAACATTTCAGATGAAGTATGACATAGATATTGCAATAGACACAACCACCCAGGCCCAATACACTAAGATAAGATCTATGTTCATTGACTTCCTCTAGGAAGTGGACAACCTATATATGTATATTGCCACTACTTATACACAAGGGCACGGGATCTCTATGGTATTTAAAATTTTCACTATAAAGGATCGCCTGTATAATTTAGATTCATATCTTTCTTCCCTTCGTCCACCAATCCACCAAACAAATACAGGTGCAAATAAATTTCAACAAATGATTAAGTCAGCCCAAGACATTTTCTTTGATGGCTAATGTAGGGTGAAAGAATTTTCTAGCATGGTTGACAGCGGCTTCAAATTTTGGACTCATCTCCAAAATATTCCAAAGGTATCTACAATCGAGGATCAAGTTTTTTCAATCGAGGTGGAAGTTGCACAACAAAAGTGTGACCTCGATACTTTTCTTCTTGAGGAGCACATCGTTGCAATCTTAGAAATTGAAAATAAGACAAAAGAAATAACTGCAGCTTGGGCTGAGTAGCAAAGTATATCAGAGATGATCACTTATGTCTCAAATCAAGCCTTGATCTTGTTCATGCAGATCTCTGACGCATAGGTTTTTTCCAGCCCTCTAATTGAGAAAATCAACACAACGAACATGATAGCTCCTGATGTCACAATATTCGAGGTTGATGTGATTTTTCAACTTAATCAGGATATTCAGGGATACCTTAATGAGCCCGAGCACTAATTTGAGGAGTTCATGCAGGAACTCAAAATCATTATCCCATCTATTGTGGTGGTTATTCCATGATGCAATTGACTCACGGTTGAACTAAGTAATAGTGGTGGGGGCCTGTTAGCATCCAAATGTTTAGGTTAATCTCACGCATGCACAAAAACAAACTTGTGTGGGCCCATTATATTTTTTTCCACACCCAAGCTAATGCGTGGATAATGAAAAGTAGTGTGTGTCATACCAAGTTTTGATATTACATGCTAAGTCCAAAGTCTATTGAATGTGATTTGGTCCGATTTTTGAGAAGCGTAACTAAAATCAAGAATATGCACATCAGAATCAAGAAATGAATCATCGATAAATATCCCAAAATGATTACTACCAACAACACAAGGGAATGTGGAGATGACAACATATGAGTTTGCAAGGAAATTAAGATTTCCTTGATTCCATAAAGGATACATGTATGTAGGCTGGTAGTAAAAGCATGCGATATTTTCATTCAGTATAAGGAATGGAGCAGAGTTAAAAGAGACATAGATCCCAAGAAAATAAATATATAGAAGGGGGGAACATCAACAAAAATAGAGTTAGAAAGTCATTCAATGCATTCACTAAGTTGTTTTTTTTTCCATTATTGTGGAGATCACTCTGAGACTCTGTAGTGTTGTAATGTTGTAATGCTTTCGAGTGTAATTATGAGCCTATAATATGTCTAAGTTCTACAAGGATTCACATGGCGTGATATATATTAAATTCTAGGAATTATATGAGGAACACTAGAATCTATCGTTGTTAAGTATGATTTTCTTAATATATGCATTCGTTTAATGGAATGGAAAGAATAATAGATTTGTGGCGATTTTGATCTATCACGTGTCACTCATACACTATTTTGATATGTGTGTGTGTTGTTTTTACACATTAATGATAGAACATTTTCAACTATGAAATGTATGAATTTCAACCTAGATGGATTTGTGTATGTTTATTCCTTCATCCCCGACACAAGACTAGATGGTCTCTGTGATCCTCATTCATCTCGGGTGATACATTCTTTGGCCTTGGTTGAAGATTGATATGCATATGCTTTAGGGTTTTTGTTATTCAACTATTAATGAGCCCTATGTATAAAATAACCAATTTTAAGAAGGATATGCACAAGCATGAAATGACCCAACAAATGGATGAGGGTGGGTGAATGGGGGGATTTCCAAGTGAATGATGGAGGAATTCACGGGTGGGGGTGGGAGAGAGTGTGGCGTGGAGGATTTCTCCAACAAGTGCATAAGAGAGGTGGTATATATAGAGTGGAAGTTGGGGGGAATGGAAAGTGTTGATGATATAAATGTCTGGCAGCAGTGATGGATTGAGGAATATTTAGAAAGTGGCAGCGAAGCATCACCAATGGGGAGATAAAAGTTTTGATCTACCATACTATTGATGTTCCTAGTGGAATGTGGCCATATAATTGACTGCATACATGTATGATGTGTGATTTTCCCAAATTATATTTATTATCCTTTAAATGAATCATATTTCTATGGAATTCAATTGATCAACATGTGAATTCACGATCAAGGACAAGACCTCATACTTATATCATAATAGCAACTTAAGTTGGGGAATATTAGAAATATGTAACAATGTCATTCCATCCAATTGGTGTATGTGATTCGGGTGTAATGTGTTCTTCCAAAAAGGAAATTTATGAAAAACATATAATCTTCTACATGTTGTACATTCTATGCTACACCTACTCTATTTAACTGTAGGGCGGTAATAGGGAGCTAAGTGACAGTTGCCCTTGTGGGCGGTAGTACACTTTCAATCTGTTGCCATTAATAATTCCATTGAGTGGTTGTCCTTGTAATGTTTCCATCTTGGAAATACATGCTTCATTGATGTAGATGATCTGAAAAGAACCCAACCAACTTATACGTAGCTCTCCAAAGTGTTGTAAATATTTGTTGTCATACAACTAAACTAAAGATCCAGGATGGAGGAGTTTCTAGAAGATGTTGAAATCATGGCATGCCTTCTATCACTCTTTTTTAACAACTTCATTGAGTCCTTCCATAATAGGGTCCTCTTCTAGTGCCATGCGATCGTCTAACTTTAGTTGAAGGGACTATTCATTTGTCATCTAGGTTTCTAGGGAAACCCAGAGGCTAGGAACAACAAATTCTAGCGGCATGACAACTTATTTTCCATAGACCAATATGAATGGAATGTTCTTTGTAATCCTTTTCCACTTTATTCAATAATCCCATAATACTGTGAGAATCCTTTGATCCCAGTATTTATGTTGTACATTACAAACTTTGGTTAAAGAATGCTATAAAATTTTATTAAAATCTTTAACCATACCATTAGCTTGAGGGTGGTAGGAATTTCTCTTTTGGTGGTGGATGATGAACTCTTGTTAAAGGGTCGCATTCAAAAAATGTGATCCCTGGTGTTACACATTATTTTATTCCCTCTGGTGATGTTTCTACAACATCTATTCAGGCTTCCAAAAGAACCTTTCTTCATGAGAAAAGTGACTAGCTCCCTCTTCTACAAAACTTGTTTTTAGAAGGTCATTACAGTCCAACCATAAGGTACAGTGTGGAAATTCCTGATCGCCGTAGGATGTCATGAAACTGGCTTGCGATGTTTCTGAGGGCTTCACTATAGCCAGGTTGCAGTGACATTGAAAGACTGAGAAAAGGTCGAAGTTCATGAAATTTCTAGAAGGGATCTTATAGAATATGAGGTGGCATCCATATGGTTGGGATCCTAATCACTTCTCTAATTTGGTGGGATCATCCTAATCTTTTTAACCATCTCTCTTTCTCCTATATAATGATGGATTTCTCATGGAAAAGGTTAAGAAAGATCAAGCAAGGAATTAATGAAGGAATAGGATGAGAATTGTGTGGGGGATTATATTTCAATTGATGCTTGAGGCCTCCATCTATCTATCAAGTTATTGTGGATCCTCTTCATGTAATTTTGGATCAAGTGTGTATGTTGGAGAAAAGGGCCACCGAAAGGGAACCTTGCAACATCAAGGCAGTTTGGGTGTATCTTCCACTTTTACTTAATATGATACAGTGGCATGTTTCTTTCCCATAAATTCATTCTCATTTTATTACATGACTCCTTGATCACATGTATAATATTTCATTGAATATAATATTATTTCTTTCAGTTTGGTTGGTTTGTGTCATTGCAGATCTGATATCACAAGAGCATCGAAGCAGAGTGAGGACAAAAAAGGTATAAGGAAGTGATATTCAAAGGTATGTCACTCATATCTTGTTTTTTACTAAATTATATGATTATAACTTAGGGAAAGTGCCATGTCCTGTCTTGTTTTTTTCTATATCTAGGTGGATCTAGGGAGATCAGTTTATGTCTGCATTCACCAATTTATCCAATAACAAAATTAGCGACCGTACTGGGGATACGAATTATTTTGGTTTTTCCTTTAGCCTACCTCTTGGGATTTTAAACTAGTCTCTGAGTCTGTGGGGGATCCATCCAGACTCTCTGGATATAAAAGTTCATTTAGACTCTTTACCTTTTTTCCAATTTTTCTGTGTTTACAGAGATAGTCGCGTTGTATTCCATATGCAGCCTATGACGTCCCTGGAGTACCTCACCCTACCTGTTTAGACCAATGCAGAATCTCCACACCCAACCCATATCTGGCCTACGGAAACATCAAATCACTGCACTGTACCTTACTACTGGGTTGTTACATCTCTTGTAGAATTTTTGGATTAGGTCTTTTTGTCTTCTGAGACCCAGTTTTTCTTTGATCACCTAGGAATAACTTTTAGTGCCACCATTTGAATGTTTTCTAAGTGGAAGAGTTTTTGTTGAATGGATTCAGGGATTGAAAGCCCTTATTCATCATTTTACACGTTTTACTTTCTTGCTTTGCATTATATTGGGGGCATATTTGCATTTGAAGTAGCGAAATTGCATGATTTTAGGGGGGGGGCAAGGATTGTGTATTGGTGTACAGTATATTTTGCTCATTCATTGAGAATCTTGATATTGATGAGTTTAATAAAATTTTGGGACATTGTGCATATGGGAATGATAAGCGTTTTCTCCTTCTCGTAATATAGATTTCATCGAAGTGAAATATTTGCATTCTCATTTATTTGCATTGTTTAGAGTCGGTCAAAACATCATTTAGACCACGTCGTTTTCCTCTTGAGTAACAACAGACTTAAAAATAAAATGCTTATAAAAATTGATTAGAGATTTTTATATTTTCTGGTAGCAAACCTACATTAGATTAGCTGTAGGGATTTGGAATATGTGTGAAAGATGAATTTCCAAAGCTGCAAACAAACATAGAATCTTGTGTTAGGGAGCGGTGAAATCCACTTGCTACATTTTGTCTTGGGAATCCCTTCTCACACAAGGTTCAAACCTAAGGTCGCATTCAGACTGGAAGAGTTACTCACCTTGATTTTTTGGTCTTGGTGTAGATATTGCGCGTATTATGGGGGTCGCTTGAAGGTATACCCACAATGATGAGTGGAATCCTTTCAAGCTATTTTTGGGCTATATACCCTGCCTTTGCGCATGGATCAGACTATTGATTGTTTCCCCAAGCATCACTATATTAATTTGTAACCTTAGTGGTCTATCTCTTTAGGGTCTTTACATGAGGTGACTGTGGAGGGGCAAGTCTTCATGGTACCTTGAATCGAAGTTGGCCAAACTCACTCGGGCTCCTTGGAGGGTATATCCATGTTTATGTGTGGGATCTTGCACCAAGGCATAAGTCCATTAAGCAGGTCTTCAACATAAATTTTCCACCCGCTCTATCTTAGCCCTTTCTTACTTTGTCCTCGCGACATTGGATTTCATCACCAACTAGTGCATTCATTGTGAGAATGTTTTGCTTGCTTGCTTGCTTACTAGATTTTTAGTGTGTGCTATTTGTTTTCCATAGAATACTCTAGGTTGGATTTTTGTTAAATGGAGTCAGTTCCCAAAACGACCAATGAGGGAACCCCTTTTCCAGCAGAACCCTTTGTTTTTCCTTCTTATGGAGTCTTCCAAGTCTCAAAATTGGATTACCGGTATGGTTTTTTTCCACTCAAGTAATCCAAAATGTAGTAAGTGATTTGGTTGTAAGCACTTCTCCCCAAGAAAATCAACCTCATGTTGATCCTTCACCTTCTTCACCAGTAAGATCTTCTTCACCTTCTCCACTTGTAAGGTCTTTTTCCATCTCATCTTCTTCGTCGAGTGAAAGCTCTGAAGCTAGTAACCCATTGGATAAGAAGAAGAAGAAAAGGAAGAATAATAAGAATAAAAATAAACAAGGGTCCCAACTTCCAACCACTGCCAGACATGTTGGAAAATAACCAGTTACTGTTAATCGTGTTGGGAGTGTTGATGATGCCAAGATCACCCAAACAACCCATAAGCCCAAATACCCTTGCAGACTTTTTAAGTGTATCCATCTTCTTAAGGATTGCCCTGGTCTATCCAAGGTTATAGAATCATGTTCTACGCACCCTCACCAACCCATGTCGTCAGCCTCTGAACAACATGTTGATGACCTCCTATCAAGTAATCATGATACAGTTGGGAAAAATAAAAGTAGAGTCAAGTTCCCATGTATGATATGCAAAGGGAGTCATCTAACTCACTGTAAATGTGTTGAACCTGCACAGAATAGATCTAGCTAGAAAATACTACACACATTTGTAGAGAGAAATTGAGAAAGAAGAAGCAAGATAGAAAGATTGGAATAATTCTCATTAATTGTATTCCACACTCAAAGAGTGAATAATTTACAATATATATAGAATAAATGAGTAACTAATGAGCCATAATGGTGGTGTATATTGATATGGACACACACCAACAGTTACAAGAGTAAACTGCCACCTAGTCTAGTCTCTCAGGAAGTTACGGGAGTGAACTTCCACCTAGCCGAGTTAACTAATCAACTAGTCTTCAATTAACTGATTGAACAAAGAGTAGTTAGTTGGTGATGATCCCAATGTTGCATGGTGACAAAACCAATGCAACATCTAAACTCAACTCAACTAGTCAAACTGAAGTGTCAACTGAAAGAGAATATTCTCAAGGTGGAATATTCTCCCCTAAAATATAGGAGACTGGGTAATGACTAATTATGAATGATAAACAAGGAATAACCTTAGGAAAAATAAATCCTATGTGTGTGTGAAGTAACTCCAACACCCCCCTTGAACATCACTATGGTGAAATATAAAGAATGGGTCCCGGCTACGAGGCCATGTTAGGTACACAAATACAAAAGATACACTAAACTAAATGAGGAAAGAGGGAAAACCTCATGGGAACAAACCCCCTCCTCAAATTACAATCCATAAGATAAAAAATGATAAGGAACAAAAGGCAGTTGCTAAGCAACCATGCCCTTCACTCTAAGAAGACCTCACAACTATGCAAGTTCATGCTCTTTGAAGATTTTGTTGAAGATGTAGATGTATGCATGGATATGATGAAGTATATGCATCATTGATATTTCCATACATATCCACTTTATCTTCTTGTAATGAATAATATCCAAATAAATTTTGGATGAAATTTTGAAAACCGTGTGGCCATTTCCAGAAAAATGCTGAAATTTTGTTGATTTTAAAACGATCATAACTTCACTTTCCAGAATCTTTTTCGGACGATTTGTTTTTTGAAATTGGATATTTCCCGAGAGGAATTCAAATATCCAATTCGTTTCTACAAATTTGGTTCAGAAAATATCAGAATGGTGTCTGATGTGTGCGGATCTCTTTTTGTCTCCTGACATGCATGCATGGTGCATGCAAAAGTGTCTACATGTGAATCCTGAGATGCATGCCATATATCTTCCATATGAATTTCAAAAAATAAATCTGAAATGGAGTAGACATCATCTTCAATTAATGGAATACAAATTTATGTAGACACTTGTGTAGAAGGCTCTTCAAACTAAGATGATTTATCTTCTAGTGGCTTTTCTACATTCTCTATCTTGTCAACATTTTGCATGCATTCTTCCTTATTCCCATATAGAACCTCCAATCTGGTCCATAATTCATTTGGAGTTGATCCTTGTGATTCTTTATATCTTGATGGAAAATTTCAGGAGAAACAGACATGTCGATACTTCCTATGGCCATATCTTGTCTATTCAAAAAGTCATTTTTCTCATCGACAAAATCAGGCTCTACTTCCATTGCCATGGTTATTTGGTATAAGCCTCTACTTCTAAGAAGAAGCATAATATTTGGCTTCCATTCCAAATAGTTATGAGGCGTGAGAAGTATTTCCGACAAATAATCCATCTTTAAGTGTTATTCAATCTTCAGTACCTGCAAAACATAATTTGGTGTAGCTTTTGATTAGCGGTCTGTCAGCTCTGATACCATGTAAATGTGTTGAACCTACATAGAATAGATCTAGCTAGAAAATACTACACACATTTTTAGAGATAAATTGAGAAATAAGAAGCAAGATAGAAAGAATGGAAGAATTCTCATTAACCGTATTCCACACCCAAAGAGTGAATAATTTACAATATATATAGAATAAATGAGTAAATAATGAGCCATGGTGGTGGTCTAGATTGATCCGGACACACACCAATAGTTACAAGAATAAACTACCACCTAGTCTAGTCTCTCAGGCAGTTACGAGAGTGAACTGCCACCTAGCTGAGTTAACTAGTCAACTAGTCTTCAGTTAACTGACTGAACAAAGAGTAGTGAGTTGGTGATGATCCCAATGTTGCATGGTGACAAAACCAATGCAATATCTAAACTCAACTCAACTAATCAAACTGAAATGTCAACTAAAAGAGAATATTCTCCAGGTGGAATATTCTCCCCTAAAATATAGGAGATTGGATAATGACTAATTATGACTAATAAACAAGGAATAAGCTTAGGGAAAAATAAATCCTAGGTGTGTGTGAAGTAACTCCAACACTCACCTTTTCCCTTATATGGACGAAGCCTCAAAATTCCTGGAAGACATGATTGTTTCATGGCCTCAACTTCCATCTACTTATCGCAAGCTTAATCTTGAACCAGTTGTAGTTGATGGAATGATCAATCTAGTCCCTTCTTCGATCAATTCAATTGATCATGAAGTCAATCTACTCACATCCTTTGTTGATCTTGTTGAAAAAGTGGTCGATCTAATCCCATCATCGGTCAATCCCACTCTCCCATTAGAGATTGAAACCAAAGAGTTCGATTCCTTTCCACCTGTCAACCCCATTATTCCCTTGGAGAATGAAAATCAAGTGGTCGATCTGATCTCACCATCATTCAATCCTATTCTCCCACTAGAGAGTAAACCCAATTCTACCCACGTTTTTCTCATTGATATAGAATCTATCGTGTCGGGGGTTATTCCTCCTTCTCCCATGGAACCTCCTCCAAGTAATGAGGCCATCCTTTTTTATTAGGGTGTCCTAACCAAACCTCATCTTCCCTCTTACATTCCTTTCCATAGTATAGTGCAGGTATTTGGTTAGGATGTTCCTCCGACACTAATAGATGAAGGTGCGTTCGTTAGTATTTTGTCCTCTTTTTCTTGAAAATATTTGGGTTTCACTCAGCTTGCCCTAGTTATGCAGAATATGTTGGATTTTAACAAAAGATATAGTCAACCTTTAGGGACCCTTCCTCACTTTCCTATAACATTGGGAGGGAAAATTGTCTTTATTGACGTCATGGTAGTACAAGACCCCTTGGATTTCTCTTTAATCGGGTGATATTATGTCTATGCCATGAAAGCTATTGTGTCCACTCTTTTTTGTGTGATATCTTTCCCTCACGATGGAAGGATTGTGACTATTGATCAAATTTAATTTATTGGTCCTGAATTGACCTCAATGACCTCCCTAAATGGTTCTTATATGAAGATAGTATTGCCCCCGCCACAGGTAAATTATGTGGCGTTGTCCCCCATGCCTTCACCTGCTAATGAATATGAGCCTCTCGTTGTAAGCTCAATCTGTTATGACTTAGATCCGGTAGTTGACATGGTGATTTATTCAGTAGGGCTATTAGAGACTGACCTCCTATTGGCAACAATGATATAATTACTATTGTTTATAAGCTGCCTACACAGGGTCTCTAAATTTTCATTACTCATCATGAGCATTGTCACTAAACGACACTGGTCACTTCTCACTTTTTACATATCTTCTTTTCAATTTTTTGTTTTCATGACTGTAAGCATGAAAACTCCTAGCTGGAATTGACATTTTGTTTCGATTTTTTATTAAAGGAAAACTACTCATGTGGTTTATTATAGAATTGTCATATTTTTGCTATGAACAAGATTGTTCTCCTTGTTTATGACCCCTTGGTTCTAAACATGCCTTGGTTTCATAAGTGAAAGACCTCCATTCATTAATATTCGATTGATTTTGATGGATTTTTGATTCATGAAACTTTTAATTATTTATTTTTTATTCGATGCACTTACCTTTGTAATCAAACTATGAATGCGTGTATTATGGTTTTTAAAGTGTTCTGATCCTAGTACGTACCCAATGACAAGGTGGCATATGAAGTACAACATGCCATTACTCTTCTACATGGTCTTGGGCTTCACGAAGTCACTCACACACTTTGTGATTAACACCCTGCCCGTCATTTCAATTATCACAGCAAGTATTGGTAAGGCTCGGGGTTATGGCTCTGTGGCTTTCTTCCAAACCCTACCTGTGTATTCTCTATTAATTACCAGTCTGTTCAACATGGCTCTAGTGGTAAGGGTCGAGCTGAATGGCATCCAAACCTTGCTATCATATGATAATGCCAGGGATGATTTACAAAGGAATGGTTGGCATTTGTTCATCAAAAAATTCAAGTGTTTCAATATTCGAGTCGCCCAAGAGTTTGTATTGACCTTCAATGGCTGTAGGGAAAAGATAGGTCATGTGCAGTTAGAAGTAACAGAAGATTTCTTAAGCGAAGCCACAGGTTTTCCAGCTGTCGGTCAAAAATGGTTCAAGAATGAGAAAGTTGAAGAGGTCCCCTGGACTTTGATGTTCACCTCACAAAAAAATTACTAGTTGCGATCGAGGTATGCCAGTCTCAACCTTAAAACCTAGGTGGAATGATCTACTTGCTATTGTGAAGCAATTTATTACGTGTGAAGGAAGATTCAGATTAGTTTTCACGTATCATCTAGGCTTGCTTATGAGTTTCATTGGCTTCCTGTTGAATATGCCCTACTTCCTGCTTATAAGTCTATATAAGATGGGTAAACGGTTTAGGAAACAGAGGTCAGATTCAAGTTTATTCCACCATGGGTTTATTAAAATTATCCTTCTACACTAGTTACAGTCCAAAAACGACTATTCGAATTCATTTATCATACGAAATGGTTTCGGTAACCATGAATTGGGATAGGTTGATAAGTTGGTTATCGTGGAAACCCTTGTGAAATATACCGCCTCTTCCCCACCGCTCTAGGCTTGTGATATTTCCCCTAACAATGAACTCCCAAGCTACCCTAATGTTATCCAACAGAACAATCGATCGGTCTCAGACCCAAAGATTTTCACTAAAACTGTTATAAAACCTACAGGGAAGAAGCACAAGGGCAGTGTCGATGTTAATTTCAATAATAAAAGGGATGGTCGTTTGATTTCATGAAGTGTTTGAAATAAAATCAAACCCTGTGAAGACACAAACAACACGATTGATGTGATCGAAGATTCAGACTCAGAAATCGAAAGATTTCTAGCTGAAGAGGACCCTGTGTCATATGGGCTTTACCCTGACAGACCCTACGACTTTGTTAACAACTTGCCTCCTTGTCTAAAGGATAACTCAGAATTTCCTGGCATTCAACTTTGTGATAAGCCTACCATTCACATGGAGGATTCATTGAACCATAATGTTGTTCATGCACACTCTTTACAGTCGCAGTGTGAGGTATGTCAATCTTGGATAGATAGGTATTATACCGATGTTCCACTGCTACATTCATGACTTAAATCTTTAAAAGACTAAGTGGATATGTTGACAAACGAGAACAATAGACTCCAATCCACAACTCAAGCAAAGGAGAAACGCCTAAAAACTACAGGATTTGTCATTTTCAAAAATGTAGAGGCAGCCACAACTATCATAAATTCCAAAGTTTCTTGACATGATTTGGTTTGTGATTTGAGGTATGAATTAGTTAGCATAATCATTTGTTGTTTTCAGAGTAGGATATTTGATTTGATTAGATAAATCATTTTTATTATTAGAATTAGTTTCTTTTATTTTTTAAGATTGCATGTGCTATTATAACTAGCTACAGAATCGTAAGATTCTGTAGCCAGTTAAGAAAATTTGAAGTGTTTGATTTAATGATTGAAGACATATCTAAAGTTTTCTTATTTTTATTTATTGTCAAGAAGAGTAAGGAGTCCATCATTACTAAGATGATAGGAGACACTTATGAAGATCTCCCATGCTATATCTATTATCCATTTTGATAGACAAAATTAGACTTTTGATAGTTTTGATATCTAGTAAAATCAGGGAGGTTTCATCCCCCATATTTTTGGAATAGATTTGATATTATCAACAGGAAATAGTTTTGTTTCCTAGAACCTATATAAGCATGTTATTTTGTAAACATTGGATCATCTTAGCCTGGGGAAAGACTATGGATTTTTCATTTACAAACTTGAATGGAATATGATACTCGTCATAACTTTAGCTTTTCCATATTGTGGTTTTATTCAAGTCATGTTTATTTCAATTTGTAAATAGATTATGATTGCTTTCGTTGTCATGGTTTACTACAAGCTGGTATGATAAAAGTTTATATATTATCCATGTTTCATGTTCCAGATTTAACACACGGTAATCATTCGTTCAAACTTGAATTAAGAGATTTATCTTTATCTTTGATTGAACGTTTATACGCAAGTTCTCACAGCAAGATTTATCTTCTTGTGGCTGCTTGTAAAATTATGAGATTGTTGTGATCATATCTCTTATGTGTTCTATCATTCAAATTCCATCACTATTGATTCATATTTATTGGGAGCAATCTCAAAATCTATAGCAGGTTTTACTCATCAGATAAATGTGGCTGAACGTTACATAAAGGACAAGATATTGGATGTGATAACAGGTCAGTTTGTTTGTCTGATTTCGTTAGTTTAATGAATATAGAATTTTCTTGTAGTCAAAATATTTTTTATTATCTATTATTTCTATTTGCAATTAGACATTTTCGATATTCGATTTCCTGAGCATAAACATTTAAAAAAATAAATCAAAAAGATTAGATAGTAATTTCATTATAGTTTGAAAGAGCAATTTACATTCAATTTTCACGAATTTAGATTAAAATTCGTAATTTGTATATTTTGTATATATATTATACATAGAACTATTGTATATACAAATTGTGTGTGTGTATATATATATATATATAGTTAATTGTACTTAGAAATGTTAGTAATTTGTTATTTATTAGGTTAGTGTTTTTCCTTTCATTATTTTTGTTTTTTTTTATTTTTGCTTTCTTTAGGACTTAGATCGGCTAACAGAGTCGCAAAACCCGTCAAGGTGAGTTAATCCAAACGGCTTAGGTTAATTAGACAACCCCGGACCGGACTCACTCTTCCAGTTGACAAGCGGTCATTTTCGCCCGTCAACAAATGGCGCTAAAAGGAGGGCCTGAAAACTATTGATGGCACGTGGAGGTCACAAGACTCCTCCCCCACACACCTGCTCACCTGTAGTGACAAGAAGTTGTTCCGACGGAAATATTGTCTCCCAAACAACAACCACATCCAATGATATTTCACAAATAGTTTTTGAACCAACAACACCAAACCCCATAGGATCTGACATTCAAGAAATTGTTCGTCAATCTCTCATAAGAACACATAGTGCCTTAGCCCGTATCAGACAACCAGGTTGACCTTTGAACCAACCATTAGATTTCTCTAATATCAGGGAACAACTCGGAGGTACTGATATCACTTTAAATCCTACGGATCCAGATCATATCCTCACTCCTGTAGCAGGAGGATCTGGTATTCCACCCTCACCACCACCTTCATCTCCTTCTTCTTCAGGAGGAGAGCCATCCGATGAAGGCAGCTCTTTGTCTCAGCCTTCAACACCACCCACACCTATGGAAAATCCAAATAATCCTACCATACCTTGGCTCGACCAAGATGCAGTGGCCATACCTAGGCCCCAACATCCTTTACCTAAACACCTGGAGAAATGGCTCCCTAAATTTGACCCAGACTCTAAGTAGATCGCTGAAGATCACATCAAAAATTTTATGCTAGCCATTAGACTCCATAGTGTTGAGCACGAACATGTAGTCTGTAGATTTTTTCCCTACACCTTTGAAGGCAATGCCTCTACCTGGTACTTTTCCCAATAGCCTCACACCATCATGTCATGGGACAAATTTGAGTCCTGTTTCCTTGAGAAGTTCGGAGACGACAAGTCTCCTGAAGTTATAGTCATGGAGATTTCTAGTTTAAAAATGAACCCCAAAGAAAAGATCAAAGAATTTAATCAAAGGTTCTTGACATTAAAGAACCAAATCCCCATGGATTCGATGCCTACCAAAAATCTTGTTGTAGCATACTACACAAAAGCCTTGCATCAAAACATAGCCATTTGGGTTAAGAGGTCCAAGAAAGCCACACTGTTAGAAGCCTTCAAAGAGTCGAGTCAAATAGAGAAAGATATTCTCAGCTTAAAGGACTGTACCTCTAACGAATTAGAAATCCCCTCATCCTCCAAGAAGAAAATCGAAATCCTTCCAAGACCTCTCCCAAACAAAGCCCAATCAGAAAATTCAGATCTAGAAAACTTGCAGAAAGTCGTTTAGAAGTTATCCAATCAGGTTATAGATTTAAAAAGATCAGCAGAAGAATATTCTTCAAGCAAAGGGCCCTATAAACCCCCTTTTAGGAAACCTTTTCCCACAAACCGATCGAACCTAACTTCTGAAGGCCTGAACTTAGAAAGATTACAGTTTGCTATCCAGACGATTCTAGAGGCACATGACAACTTAGTGCCCCCTAAAATTTCTGAAGAAGTAGCTGAACAAGAGACTGTAGAAGAAGAGGAACCCTCTCCCAACATTTTCAGACATTTTTCAGATAGCATTTTTCAGGCTAATTTCGAAACAGTGCATCCTTACAATACCAGGAGCAAAACAACAAATAAGCCTTCTCTTGAAACTGTAACTACTGTGCCTCCAAAATAGTCCAAATCACTTGAAACTAAACAAAATTCATCAGCCCCAAGTTTAGAATATGATTTGATTGAGGATCTAAAGAAACTTAGGGATAACATTTCTGTTTACAAATTATTAAAATTCTCTTTTTTGTTGCAAAAGATGTTGCAAAATATTGCAGAAAATAGCAAGAACGACAATCCGAACAACAATAAAATTGCTGAAAACAGCACCAAAACACCTCAAAAGGTCTCCGCCAAAATGACATCTGAGCCTCAAGGTAAAAGAAACCTTTCTGTAAATAATGTAACAAATGTAGATAAACCAGTCTCAGAGGCTATGATTAAAAAACAACAAACTTCTACTATTAATACTCGCAAAAATGTCCCTCCATTTTTGTTGACTTTTGAAATTTTCAATAGGAATGTGCATAACTGCATGGTAGATTCAGGTGCGTCATCTAATGTAATTCCTTGGTCTGTCTATCAAAAGATCAATGCCAAAGTTCAACCATCCAAGTTGAAAATTATCCAGCTTGATCGAACTAGTGTTAAAGTGATAGGCGAATTAAGAAATGTGCTTATAAGATTGTCGTCTAATCCTAAAGTTCATCAAGTGATTGATATTATTGTTGTAGATAGCCTAGAAGTTTATGGTTTGTTTTTAAGTAGATATTGGTTAGAACAATTACATGGCTATTTTGCAATGGATTGGTATCACTTGTGGCTGCCCGAGAATGGAAAGCCCAACAGAATCAAGGTAAATCATGAACGTTATCTCAAGTTCACAGTAACTGATTTAAATGATCCTAATGAACCATTCACTCCTTCTGCCAATTCACCTGAAATATAGGGGATGGATATTTATTTCGGTAATTTCATGGCTGAAACTTCTACCATCACTAACTTGGAACAACAGTCTGAAATTTTGACATATATGTAGCCAACATCTTCCTCTCAATGGTCACATACACCTGATAAAAATCAAATCTGGTCTCTTTATTTCGATGGGTCAAAATCCAAGGAAGGAGCTGGCGCAGGGTGCGTGCTCATCGATCCAGCAGGTAATAAGATTGCTTGCCAGTTAGAATTCGAATATACAAACAACACGGCCGAATATGAGGCACTCCTGCAAGGCCTCAGAAAAACATTAGATCTGAACATTCAAAATTTTATTGTTTTTGGTGATTCGGAAATTGTGGTTAGACAGGTAAAAAATTCTATCCACTGTTTATCTCCACACCTTAAAAGCTATCAGACTGAGGTATGGAATTTAATGAACAATTTTTCCGCATTTAACATAAATTCTATTGCTAGATTGAATAATTCATAAGTCGATTTGTTAGCTAACGTCGCTTCAAAAAAATTTCCTACAGAAGGCTTGTCTCCGAATGCATTTTCTGTCGAACTATTGTTCAGACCGTCCTTTCCAGACAACATCATGAATTGGATAGTCTTTGATGACAATCAACAGATTATAAGTTTTCTGCATATGAAAGAAACTTTCCAGGGCACGGTGATCAACGAAGGCACCCATGATGAAAATCTTCGCGACTTTACAATAATACCTGATCCAAGATCCCCATAATCTACATCGGATATGGTAATCTCTATCCCAAAATCTGTGGTTAGATTAGAAAAATTTTATGATCTTCATGACAAGTTCATAAAATCAGTGAACTGTAAAATGAATAGTTCCTCCTTGACACATGAAAAAGTAAATTTGGGAACTAAAGACAACCCATAGTGCATTAATTTAGGGTTGGGGTGTTCTGAGCAAGAAAAAGTAGCATTTATTAAGTTGTTTAAGGAATTCAAGGATGTTTTGGCCTAGACATACGACAACCTAAAAACCTTTAATCCTAACATCATACAACACATTATTCCCATGAAACCCCAGACCCAACCTTTTCAACAAAAGTTAAGGAAAATGCACCCAAAGCTCGAACCAACGGTCAAGAAGGAATTAAACAAACTCCTGAATGCTAAAATAATCTTCCCAGTTAGGCACACACAATGGGTCTCTAATCTTGTCCCTGTGAGGAAGAAGAGTGGTAAAATCCGACTATGTGTTGATTTCCAAAATTTAAACCGAGCATCTGATAAAGATAACTACCCGGTCCCTCCCATGGAGTAGATCTTTCAACAAGTATCTGGCTCTGAAAGATTATCCTTGTTGGATGGTTTTTCAGGGTATAATCAAGTCCTTATGTCTCCTCCAGACCAACTCAAAACCACCTTCCGTACTCCATGGGGTACCTACGCTTATAGGAAAATGCCCTTTGGGCTCATAAATGCCAGTGCCACTTTTCAGAGAGCGATGGATATCGCTTTCCGCAGTTTAATCAATCAATCTGTAGTAGTTTACTTAGATGATGTCACCGTCTTTTCAAAAAATAAATAAGATCATCTAGCCCACCTAAGGTCTGTTCTGTAACGATGTCGTAAGTATGGTATTTCTTTGAATCCTAAAAAATTTGTCTTCGCAGTAGAACAAGGTAAACTCCTCGAATTCATTGTATCAAGTGAAGGGATGATTATTGACCCTGAAAGAACCCAAGTCATTTCAAAACTGCCCCCTCCCTCATCAAAAAAGTCCATGCAATCCTTCTTAGGACAGATAAACTTTGTTAGGAGATTCGTCCCCAACTTTTCAGAAATGGTGAGGCAATTACAAAACTTAATAAAAAATGGCGTATAGTACCATTGGGGACCTTTAGAAAGTCAAGATTTTGATTCAATAAAAAATGCCATAGTAGACACTCCCATAGTAGACGCTCCTTCTCTAATGAGTCCTGATTTTTCACGAGACTTCACTCTATACACGTTTGCCTCTTATCGGTCTTACACTGCTGTCCTAACTCAAAAGAATGTTGAAAACAATGAAGTCCCAATTGCTTTTATGAGCTCAACCTTCAAGGGAGAAAAACTAAATTACCCAGCAGTAGATCAGGAAGCTTATGCTATTTTTAAAGCAGTAAAACACTTCTGATCTTATCTGCTAAAATCCAGGACAAAAATTATTGTCCCTTACCCTGCTATCAGAATTTTTTTAGTACAGAAAGAACTTGGTGAAAAAAGGGCTAACTGGGTCACATCCTTACAAGAATACGACCTAGAAATCACCCCAACACAAATCGTTAGACGCCAAAGATTATGTAAGTTGGTCACTGATTCAGGCACAGAACAGTAGAACGAAAATGATATGTTAATTTCAGATCAGCATAATCAAAATCAATTATGTTGTGCACAAAACCTTACTAGTCCTTGGTACGATGACATCAAGTTTTATCTTATCCATGGATCAGCTCCCCAGCACCTTGACCAGAAAAAGAGGAGAGAATTAAGGTTAAAGTCTTCTTCATTTCAGCTAGTAAACGATATTTTGTTTCACCAAAATTTTGATGGGATATTAATGCACTGTCTAGAAAAAGATGAAGCAGAAAAGGTCTTATTGGAATTACACTCAGGAGAAACTGGTGGGCATTTTGGTGGAGACACCACTGCCCACAAAGTATTAAGGATAGGATATTACTAGCCCACCCTTTTTAGAGACGCCCATACTTTGTGCCGCAAATGTGTAATCTGTCAAAAGGCATCTAGACGCATACAGAAACCAGCTTTCCCGCTACAACCAGTTTCTGTAGACCACCCTTTTCAGCAGTGGGGCTTGAATATTATAGGTCCGATCAATCCTGCATCCTCACAGCAGCATAAATACATCATAACAACTGCAGATTATTTCACTAGATGGTTTGAGGCTGCCCCATTAAAAGATGTAAATACCAGTTAAGTAATATCCTTTTGAATTCAAATATTATTACTCATTTTGGTATTTCTGAATGCTTGGTATTTGACAATGCCTCTTATTTTTCATCTCTTGAAATGAATTATTTTTCTTTAGGAAAGGAAATAAAATTAAAGTACTCTGCTAGCTGTTACCCTCAGGGCAATGGTTTGGTGTAATCAACCAATAAAAACCTGATTAAAATTATCAAGAGAATTGTTTCCGAGAATCATAAAAATTGGCATAATGCGCTTTTTAATGCAATCTGGGCTGATAGGGTAACCCCTAAAGCTGCTGTAGGAAATTCCCCATTTTTTCTCATTTATGGGAGGGAAGTGATTCTTCCACTGCATATCCTTCTTCCATCCTTGCAGTTATCGCACAAGGTGCAAGAAGAAGACTGCCCCCCCTTGGAGAGTTGAATTAATGCTTTGTTAAAATTAGAGGAAGTATGGGTGCAAGCAAAACGAAAATTGGATCAACATCAACTCATTGTTAAAAACTGGTTTGATTCTAATTCTGCCTCTGAAAAAAATTTTGAGGTAGGGGACCTTGTCCTAAAATGGGACAAACTGCATGAGGGAAAAGGAGAGCATACTAAGTTTCAAAACTTGTGGTTAGGACCATTTTTAATTGCTGAGAAATTGGGTCCTAGTTCCTTTCGCCTACAGAATCTAGAGGGACATCTAGACACCTTCCTGGTGAATGGCCAAGCTCTAAAAAAATGCTTTACCTGATGACTCATCCAAGCACCCTTTGTAAATATTTTCTGTTTTGTTTGCTAATTGTTTTTCTTTGGTGTTTTGTTTTGATTTTTTCCTTTCAGCTTATTGATCTTTCTTTTGAAACATATATGCCTGCACCATGGGCTAGTTCAGACAAAAATAACATAAAAATTTCCCTTCTAAAATGACTGTTGAAAGTTGTTTAAACATCAATTGTAGTATTTCTCTGAATTTCCAGCCCTATTAAAAATGACTTGTTGTTTTAAAAGCGTCTTCCTGATTTCAATCTGCAACAAAAGGTACTCACGATCATCTATAAAAAAATATTTTTAAGCTGTCCCTGTTCTTTAAGAGGACAACTCAATGATGTTTCCCTATTCTTGAAAGTCAGTTTTATTAGTAAACGATTTCCAGATCTTAATGAAAGACAGTTAAATTTTATTTTTTTAGGTCTATGACATATGTGTTAAAAAAAAAACTAGAATTTTCAGCGTCACCCCACTCTATTAAATATCTTTAAAAACTAAATAAATTTTCAGAGAGCTATGGGAAGTGCTTGTAAACCCGTAGGGACACTGAATAGGTCTGTTGGTAGTGGGTAAATGCATGCATGACACCAAGATAACTTCACCGGGGTACTGAACAGGCCCGCTGGAAGCGAAGCAATGTCAGGTATAAGAAAATTCTCAGATATGGATTCTGTTTTGACCTTAAATGTCCTTCATTTTGATCTAGAATTTATTGACAGGATATAGATATCGGAGTGGGTTAATTGACATCCCTGTCGAGGCTATGGACACCTACTAGTAGCAGCGGCCCTGTCAACAGTATTGAATATTTTAACTTTAATATCGTGGCTCTCTTTTGTTAAGATTGTCATCAGTTTTCGTCTCTTTAAAAAATAACAGTTGTCGGAAATTGGAATGCATTATAATTATTTACGATGTTCAGACAGCTTTTTAGTTGTTTTCGATCTGAAGTTTTTTTCTGATCATTCTAATCTAAACTCGTTCATTTGGCAGAGATAACTGCTTCTCCCAGCATGTCGCCATTGTTGGCAACAATGATATAATTACTATTGTTTATAAGCTGCCTACATAGAGTCTCTAAATTTTCATTACTCGTCATGAGCATTGTCACTAAATGACATTGGTCACTTCTCTCTTTTTACATATCTTCTTTTTTATTTTTGGTTTTCATGACTGTAAGCATGAAAACTCGCAGCTGGAATTGACATTTTGTTTCGATTTTTTATTAAAGGAAAACTGCTCATGTGGTTTATTATAGAATTCTCATATTTTTTCTATGAACATGATTGTTCTCCTTGTTTATGACCCCTTGGTTCTAAACATGCCTTGTTTTCATAAGTGAAAGACCTCCATTCATTAATATTCAATTGATTTTGATGGATTTTTGATTCATGAAACTTCGAATTATTCATTTTTTATTCGATGCACTTACCTTTGTAATCAAACTATGAATGCGCGTATTATGGTTTTTAAAGTGTTCTGATCCTAGTACGTACCCAATGCCAAGGTGGCATATGAATTATAGTATGCCATTACTCTTCTGCATGGTCTTGGGCTTCACGAAGTCACTCACACACTTAGTGATTAACACCCTGCCCATCGTTTCAATTATCACAGCAAGTATTGGTAAGGCTCGGGGTCATGGATTTGTGACTTTCTTCCAAACCCTACCTGTGTATTCTTTGTTAATTACCAGTCTGTTCAACATGGCTCCAATGGTAAGGGTCGAGTTGAATGGCATCCAAACCCTGCTATCATATGATAATGCCAGGGATGATTTAGAAAGGAATGATTGGCATTTGTTCATCGAAAAATTTAAGGGTTTCAATCTTTGAGTCGTCCAAGAGTTTGCCTTGAACTTCAATGGCTATAGGGAAAAGATAGGTGACATGCAGTTAGAAGTAACAGAAGAGTTATTAAGCCAAGCCATGGGTTTTCCAGCTTTCGATCAAAAATGGTTCAAGAATGCAAAAGTTGAAGAGGTCCCCTGGACTTTGATGTTCACCTCACGAAAAATTACTAGTTGCGATTGAGGTATGCCAGTCTCATAATTAAAACCTAGGTGGCATGATCTAATTTCTATTGTGAAGCAATTCATTACATGTGAAGGAAGATTCGAATTAGTTTTCCTATATCATCTACGCTTGCTTATGAGTTTCATTGGCTTCCCATTGAATATGCCCTACTTCCTGCTTAGAAGTCTGTATAAGATGGGTAAACGGTTTAGAAAACAGAGGTCAGATTCAAGTTTATTCCACCATGGGGTTATTAAAATTATCCTTGTACACCAGTTACAGTCCCAAAACGACTGTTGGAATTCATTTATCATATGAAATGGTTTTGGTAACCATGAATTGGGATAGGTTGATAAGCCGGTTATCGTGGAAACACTTGTGAAATATACCACCTGTTCCCCACCGCTCCAAGCTTGTGATCTTGCCCCTAACAATGAACTCCCAAGCTACACTAATGTTATCCAACAGAACAATCGATCGGTCTCAGACCCAAAGATTTTCACTAAAACTGTTATAAAACCTACAGGGAAGAAGCACAAGGGCAGTGTCGATGTTAATTTCAACAATAAAAGGGTTGGTCATTTGATTTCATGAAGTGTTTGAAATAAAATCAAACCCTGTGCAGACACAAACAACACGATTGATGTGAGCGAAGATTCAGACTTGGAAATCGAAATATTTCTGGCTGAAGAGGACCTCGTGTCATATGGGTTTTACCCTGACAGACCCTATGACTTTGTTAACAACTTGCCTCCTTGTCTAAAGGATAACTCAGAATTTCCTAGCATTCAACTCTGTGATAAGCCTACCATTCACATGGAGGATTCACCGACCCATAATGTTGTTCATGCACACTCTTTACAGTCACAGTGTGAGGTATGCCGATCTTGGATAGACAGGTATTATACCAGTGTTCCACTGCTATAGTCAGGACTTAAATATTTAAAATCCCAAGTGGATATGTTGGTAAATGAGAACAATAGACTCCAGTCCACAACTCAAGCAAAGGAGAAATTCCCAAAAACTACAGGATCTGTCATTTTCAAAAATGTAGAGGCAACCACAACTATCATAAATTCCAAAGTTTCTTGACATGATTCGGTTTGTGATTTGAGGTATGAATTAGTTAGCATAATCATTTGTTGTTTTCAGAATAGGATATTTGATTTGATTAGATAAACTCTTTTTATTATTATAATTAGTTTCTTTTATTTTTTAAGATTGCATGTGCTATTTTAACTAGCTATAGAATCGTAAGATTCTGTAGCCAGTTAAGAAAATTCGAAGTGTTTGATTTAATTATAGGAGACACTTCTGAAGATATCCCATGCCATATCTGTTATCCATTTTGATAGAAAAAATTAGACTCTTGATAGTTTTGATATCTAGTAAAATCAGGGAGGTTGCATCCCCCATATTTTTGGAACAGATTTGATATTATCAATAGGAAACAGTTTTGTTTCCTGGAACTTATATAAGCATGTTATTTTGTAAAAATTGGATCATCTTAGCCTGGGGAAAGACTATGGATTTTTCATTTACAGACTTGAATGGAATATAATACTCATCACATCTTTAGCTTTTCCGTATTGTGGTT
>JASDQU010735831.1:127990-164654 GCA_032191745.1 Picea mariana | reverse complement strand
GATAAGCTATTTATGATAAGGAAGTTTTTGCTGGGTTTTCTTCCCCTAGAGGGTTTCCCAGGATAAATGTTGTGTACTTGTGGATGTGTATTTCTTAGTGATCTTGTGGTTGTTATGCTCTTATCTTTATGAAATGCAAAGAACTATAATATCAGCATAAAACATTAACATAAAATTCCTTTTTTCTCTCTGCTATAGAAAGCAAAGAATTTGTTCTGGGCTCTGATACCACAACTAGTGCAGATCTCCTAACCTAAGGCCGAGATCCACGTAGGATATTCTCTAAACCACGACAAGGGTTAACTGAACTCCTTGTTTAAGCCCGCAAAGGATTTCGGGTCTCGCGAGTTGGGCACTTCGAATACAATGCCACAACCCTTGGCAATAGCTGAAACATGAAATTGTGAATGGGATTATGGTGTAAGCCCCCTCTCTTCAACCCCTTTTTCAATATGACCACAACCAAGCCTTAACGCAAGCACCTTTTGCAACTTGTGAGTTCACAAGTTGGAGTGCCAACCTCTCATGCTCGTCCCTTGTGAATCCGCGAAATGTGATATGTCAATGAAGGTTGACTCCACCTAAAGTGATGGATGTATGCCACTTGTCACTTTTGTTTACTCCACTTACAGAGTGGGTCCTTTCCACCTGTTCGCATGAGTCTTTGGCTTTCATGACTTGAGAGAATAGAGAACGACCATTCCTCTCCCTCTACAAATCCTCGACTCCGAAATCATTCCTTCAACGAGATCGATGACTGTGTGCCTCCCTCGATCTAATGACCCTCATTGTATTGGGATTTTTCCAATCAAAAATCCATAACACTTGACCCAAATTACTAGTCACTCCATTCCCCAAACTCCGATACGCGAATTCACATACGAGATCGACGGCCCCCATTGATCTGGATATGATGGTCACTATCCTTCCTGAGATTAAGAGTGTTGAAAGACACTTAGTCTTAATCCTTCCACTATTCCACAATATCCCATGGCTCACAAAACTTTGGCACATCCTCTTGAAGAAATTCCACCATCTGATTCAACTTCTCAAGGACTTCTAGCCAAATGACTTGGCATCCTCCCTCCTGAATTTGACTTCTGTGAGACAATTTCGACCTCTGCTTCCCTTTGAACACTTCATAGGTTCTATCCCTTCTTATCTTTCGCTTACGAACTCAAGGATTCAAAAAGGGTCCCTGCATGCACTCCTTGCGGTGATTTTCAAATAACCTATGGTTATTTGGGTCTTCGACTCTATGCACATCTTGCAACAACAGTCTCTCAATATCCCTCTTGAGTTGGTAAAATCCCAGACCTCACCTAGCCTACGCACACCTTGCACAACTCTGAGCTAACCTTGCACTTTGGCCTATAAAAACACGATTTGAATCTCCTTTGAGAGTTCTGAGATGAAACTCATAGCCTGGTTGACTCACTCCTTGTGGATCCTCCACTGCACTCTTTATAGGAGTTCTCAGAAAGAGAAACAACTGAAACTCATTCTCCCCTTATCCAGAATTCAAACATTCAACATAGAATTATAGAACATACACACACAGATTTTATTGAAATAAAATGCACGCAGAGAATATAAACTAGCCTGCAACATACCATTCAACAGGTGGTTCCAACAACCATAACAAACACATAGATTGGAATCAAAGTTTTCTTCTATTAATTTCAGTGCTCCTATACATGGTAAATAACAACAGCTAGAATGCATAAAACTCTTTGTTCTCCTCTGCAACACTACAACTTACCAAAACTCTGAATAATAATGCGTTATTTTCAAGATACAAGGCGAGGGTGTTATCATCCGTTTTCCCTCCTATGCTCCTAAACTATCTAATCTATTAAATTAAACCTACCTACTTGCATTAAACAGAATTAAATTCATATTACATCCATGGATAGGAACATACGCTCCAAAATCAGTTTGGATCTTCATATATAAATGCAACTGCACTTTCCTCCTGTCCATTACATTAATGCTTTAGATTTTAAACTTCAAAACGTTTTCACATAAACGTGTTCAAATTACATTTGCACGTCCAACTGTCTCTTTGGCTAGGCGCGTGTTTTGGATTTCAATGATGCTCCTACATCAATTTGTGCCATTGCAAATCCGATATCACAAGAGCACCGGAGTTGAGCGAGGACAACAAAGATATAAGGAAGCGATATTCAGAGGTATGTCACCCATCTCTTGTTTGTTAGTAAATTTGATGATTATAACTTAGGGAAAGTTCCATGTCCTGTCTTGTTTTGTTCTAGATCTAGGTGGATCTAGGGAGATTAGTTTATGTCTTCATTCACCGATTTATCCAATAAAGTTGGTCACTCATCAATACCCATGGACAACCGAATCTAATAAATACATTTTCAAAAATGAATCACATTGTCATTTTTCTTGTACAATCTGTTATCACCAAAGCATTGCTCACAGAAATAAAAACAATAGATGAAGAAAACTCCATCATAGATACAACATAATCCCAGCATATACAAAATTAAGTCTAATAATATGACCAAAACTATGCAAAAAAACCCATAAAGTTGTGCACATTTCCAACAAAGGCAGTGCACACACATCTGCGTGGGTGAAAACAACTCAAAACATGCACAGTCTGTGAAAATGTGCATGAAGAAACACACACAGATGCAGAAAAAATGCATTTATGAATTTGTTCGGGCCTCGACCATTTCCAGGGTGATATAATTCAAGACAAGACCCCAATATCAACCCAATATCTCACCTTGGGATGACTGAAAATATGGGATGTACCTCAAAGGGTCCTCCCATTCACACTTGGAGAAAGTTATCAAATACCTTATTATCATTCTATAAATAGAGGGCCAATGTATGCAAAAATATAATAATTTCATTGTAATGTTTTGTTGTTGAAATACTCTTGGAGAAACCACTTTGTTCTCTCCATAATAGCTTGGGAAAGTATAGCATAGGGAAAAAGTTTCTCCTCTTGGAAGGATTTTCCATAGAGTTCTTCATCACTGTCAATTTAGAATAGGATATTAGAATCTCTACTTTGAGGGATTCAAGAACCCTCCCTTAGGAGGAATAGGGGGTTCATAAATCCCACTTTTCTCCTCTTGGTGATCTTAATTTCAAAAGACAATTCCCTATTGGGTAACAAGTTTTTATATTCAATGTCATGCATTCTTTGTTGATAGTTGTTTAGTTTAGTTTTATTTTTTAATCATTCGCCTTGTGTTTTCATATATGCTTCTTTGTTTGTAGGTTCACTAACCTGCTAACCATTGTTCTGAGTTTTTTAACTAATCCAACTAAGAAATCAAGGGTCCTCATTTTTCTCACTCAAGTGACAAAAGGAACCCAACAAAATATTTAATTGGCACAACTTCATCCCATCTTGTTAGATAGTTGGTTGTTGTAATGATGTAGTGCGCACCTGTGCAACGCGTGGGGGGATTGATCTGTCCCACAAAATCAATTTCCCACTTGTCAAATGACTCTAATATGGTCACTAGAAACAAAATAATCTCATCTCTTCAAATATTATTTGTAATTTGTTGACACACACCGTAGTTCTTACAATATTCCTTGGAATATACAAATAGTGAGGGCCACTAAATCACAATGTAAAAAAACTTGTGTGTTGTATTCTTTTCTGCATTTTGTCCCCCAATAATACCCTCATGTTCTTCATATAGAATGGGGTCCCATTCATGATCTAATGTGGAATGGTGCGGGATGCTATCTACGCCCAATTTATACAACTTCCTAGCAATCAACTAATAATTTTCACTATGGGTCACCAGTTGACGATGTTGAGCCTAGGTGTACCCTAGTACAAAAATTTCATGTCATCCATCCTTATTGGATTACATTAAGTTGCAATATCCAACAATCCCTGAAATGTTATCAGCTTCATGGGTTAACAATAGCCACATCATTATAGTTGTTCGCATAGAAATTTCCATATAATATAATATATACATGCATTTCCAAGTTGTATTCAACAATTGCATTCAAGCATACAAAACTCTATCTTATCATGTATGTGTGCAAATTTTACCAATTTGACACTTTCATGATTTACTCATACATACTATTAAATGCATCCTGGAACTATCTTTAAAATAACCTTTTATACAAGTCATGTATTCCAACATAGTGAGTTGGAAAGTTTGTCCAATGATTCAACACCTCATCCTTACACTTCCTATTCTTTTCTCAATTGTTTGGATGTCTTCCTTTTCGACCCAAAAAATAAACCAATAATGTAATTCCATGGTTCTCCTTAGTGTTGGAATACAGGTTGTAGTTCAAACCATAAGTATAGTAGGAATTTCATTAGATACATGTGAAACACTATGTTCTTTCCATATCTAACCCTATCTCGGTTTTACACATGAAAGGATTTACTATCAGTTATTCCTATAACAGGTCATGTATGCTTACTTACTTTGATTACTAACTCATAACCAATAAAATCCTGATATTCTAATATGTCATATGTATGCATTCAAAAGCTAACATAGTTTATAACTAATGCAATCCCTTTGGAATTTACCATAACAAACAGTATATCATTTCCATAATGAAATCAAATCATACAGTAATACTACTTCACCAAGTACTTCTGGCTAAGGGTATTTTTATCCTAAATTCCCTTATGTTATTATGTAGTATAATTACATGAAGAAATTCATCCTTGCATAGTTGTTATGCTACCTAGCTAGTTGGTAACAACAGAAGCTTACATACCTCCTTCAACAACCTTTTAATAAACACTTCAACTTTATGTTGCTTCCTTCATATGGAAGACTTCCATATGAAACAACACCATAAGTAGCACTGGAAACCATGGAATAAAACCTTCTTTCCTAGCATAATATCCAACATTATCACTTTTTTTATAACATTAGACTAATCCTAGTCTTAATATGTTATATAATATTTAATAAATATATATTCTCTAAAGCATAGTTATATACCCTAAGAATGCATCCTTAACAAGCTCATATATGCTTATGCATTCCAATTTTTTGTGCTATAAATGGATTCCTAAATGATCATTTCATAATTGTTGCCACAACAACTGCAACAACCTTTTTCCTATTTTACCAGTATCTTGGTTTCTCATGGGAGTCCTCAATTCTCCCTATATTCTTGTATCCTATTGTTCTCTTACAAAGAGCACAATTGTTTTCTATTCTCGGCACCCTTTTTCTAGCAATCCACACTTGTCCACTTAACATTTTTGGTCACATACAATGTTGATATTAATCTTCATCGTTCATTTATTACCTGGTTCCCACTGACCAGACACATAGATGACTAATTACATTTCCAACCATGCTCTTTTATTTACATTTGGATCTTCAACATCAATTACTTTACTAGACCAAATCAATTCAACTTTTTCTCTTTGAACATTTCAGTTCTTGTTGTGCATGTACCATTCACCTCTCCTTCCATATTCAATTTGGTCTCAACATACTATAATGAAGTACATGTGAATTCCTCTCCTTCTGGATTATAAGTATTACCTTGGAGTAATCAAAATTACCTTTACTTGGCACCGTGAACTCTAGTGATGCTTCCATCCTCCTAGAGTAACACCAATGGATCCATTTTCACTTGAGATGGGTTCTCTTAGGTACCATATATTTTTAATACAAATTAAAAATTAGAACTATTTTCTTCTTCATTGTTCCTTATGGATTTCTCCTTGGAAAAATCACCTCAAGGATTGAATCGTCTTGACTTTTCATCCTAAATCAACTTTGGGAATGAATTCAACATATTTGGAATTCATTAACAATCTTTTTCTATTGTTGTCATCCCTCCTGGAGTACTTCCATGTACCCCTATTAACTTTACATCCACCTCATGATATCTTCTTTCATTATATTAATATGTTTAAGGACTTGAATTTGTCCAAGAACCTTTCTGTTCTTTATGGAAAAGCCTTATTTGAAACTTGAATGCATCCATCGGAGTCCAATATTCATATAATACATCTTTATATATCAATTGATCTAGGTGGATATTGGTGGCCACCCACCTATTCCAACTAGCTCCTTTTGCCATTTTTTGTTCAATACAATGCTCTGTACTTCTTTGTAATTGTGGGTTCTACACTTTTGGGGATGTATAGAGCCATACACATCTTTTAGGTGGATAATGGTGGCCTCACACCTAATCCAACTGGCTTATTTTTTATGTTTTCATGTCAACACATCTTGTTGTACTTCCAGGGGGTTTTGGGGCCCTAAACAATGTTATTTTGGCTCACCATAGTCAAATTGTAGACAAAGTCAGAGTTTTATGGTGTAATTCCTAGTTCTAAAAAATACCTTTCCAATGGGATATCACACGCCTAAAACGAAGATCGTATGAAAATGTTACGACCCCGGGAAGTTAATGTACTAACTTACCCAAACAGGGCCCACCTAAATTTTGGTGTTTCATCTCCTAGGGTTAGGTTTTTAGATGTCTAGAGTTATGGAATCCATGTTTAACATAAAAAAGCCTTCAGAACCTCATTGTAATCATCTTCTTTTGAATGAGTGTAGCTATCAAATCTCTTCTCAGAGATAAAGCTGCCACCATTCTAGAGAGTCTTGCACTCTGTATTTTAACAGTCTCTTTACAATTCATTCATTAATAGAAATAGAGTATTTTTGTATTTATCTGTTTCTTGAAATTTTCATGAGTATTTCATTGTAATTTATCTTTTTTCATTCCATTCTGAAAATAAATCTGGATCAATGGTATCAGAGCAGGCTTCTCTTTATAGTTTTTCAATGCATGTCCCCGACGAGGTTCGAGTATAGCCAATTGGGTCTCAAGTTTTTCTCTCTTGAGGATAATCACTCTTGCACACCCAAAAAGCCCTCAATGGAGGCAGAAAAGAAAGACGTCAAAGCATAAGATTTTATTAACCTGTTTCTTGAGAAATCTCTTGTACGACAAAGGGACGAAATGATGGTGAATTTTGCACACATTCTTCAACGCCTGCCAATAGAAACAAGCGCATATTCATAAAGATATCATTTTTGAGGAACCTATCCCTTCAAGGTACAAGTTAATTTTGATATTCCCATGTTTGAAGGTCAGATAGATGCAAATTCCATAGAAAAATGGTTAAATCTATTATAAGATTATTTCACTATTCAAAATTTCTCCGATAGGGAAAAGATCACCTTCGCACTTCTCAAGGATCTCCCCCATGTCAAACATTTGTGGGAAACTTACTGGGAGAAAATTTCCACATAGGAATATGGAATATATGGGGTCGAGCCCACTTGGGAATTTTTTGTGATGCAGCCAAAGAACAATACTATCATGTTGATAACTATGAAGAGAAACACATGAGATGGAACACACTACGAAAAGAGAAGAGCCAAAAAGTGTGGGAGTTCACAAATACTTTTCATACCTTGTGCACCAATCTAGGTATCAATGACTCAGAGTGACATTTGGTTTTGAAATACCATGGGGCTCTGCATAGGTACATCCAAACCAAAATGGATTTACTAAACATCTCATTATTGGGAGTTGCCTATCGATATACTGTCAAAATTGAACAAAAATTTAGGCACCAAAACAAATGGGAATTCGGGTTTGCAAATATGCAACAACCAAAGCATGGTAAATACGACCCTAACCAACAAAATCTAGACAACCAGTCCAAGACACAGGACAAAAAGGGTAAAGTAAAGATGAAGAATGACACTAGGAAGTGGTGTGACTTCGACAAAATCCCCTGGCACAACACCGATGAATGTCGCTCAAAAATATCATTTGTGGCCAAGGTCAAATACATGGAGCCAAACCCGGATTCAGAATTTGATCTAGAAAATATTTAAAATAGACAGATCATTGACGTAGACCCTACTGCTATTGTCATGACTAGAACAAGTCAGCTAGAAGAATCAATAGATCCTGAAGAGGGGGAGCACCTCTTCCTTTCACATATGTGGGTGAAGGGGATCCCATTGCATTTCATTGTGGATAACGACAAACAAAAGAACATAATCTCAGCTAAGGCTATCAAATAGTTGGGTTGTCGACAAAACCACACCCACAACCATACAACATTTGGTGGCTTCAATAGGGATTATATCTCTATGTTAGACAATAGTTATGTCTGTCCTATGCAATCCATCCCTTAAAGGATGAGGTAGTGTGTGATGTTTCCCCTCTTGATGTATGTGATGTAGTTTTGGGCCAACCATATATGTGGAGACATCATGTTGTCGATGAGTCTAGAACCCTTAGTGTCATTATTACTCTAGGAGGTCATTTCTATTGGATACCAGAGGTATTTTCGACTATTGATCCACCAAAAAATTTTTACAAGGTAATATCTCATACTGTAAAATTCATCCTCTTCACAGTTTTTTCAAAGGATGCATAGAATACCACTACAACCATTGCATCCTCAACACCTTCTATCCAACAAAAAAAAAATTTCAAAGAGAAAGGAGATATTGTTTCTTCACCTACAATTGTTCCTACACAATGCCTTGTCAAACTCAGAGAAAACATGTTGGTGGAGCATATTCAACCCCACCAACAACTGGTTTGTGACAGTCTTCCACAGACCAAGCAACAAAACCTCTCCAACAAAGCACGCAACTCACCAAGATTCATATTCAGAACATTCTTTCCCCTCTTCCATGGGCACTCAATGAAATGGAGACCATTGATTCCTAAGGGGGGAGGATTGATCCAAGTGGATATTGGTGGCCACCCACCTATTCCAACTGACTCCTTTTGCCATTTTTTTGTTCAACACGTTATTTTGTACTTCTTTGTAATTGTGGGTTCTACACTTCCGGGGATTTCTATATCCTTACACATATTCCAGGTGGATATTGGTGTCTTTCCACCTAATCCAACTGGCTTATTTTGTAATCTTTCATGTCAGCACATCTTGTTCTACTTCGAGGTCCATTTTGGGGCCCTAAAGAATGTTATTTTGGCTCGCCACAGTCAAATTATAGACGGAGTCAAAGTTTGATGACGTAATGCATAGTTCTCAAAAATACATTTACAATGGGATATCACGCGCCTAAAATAAAGATAGTATGAAAAAGTTATGACCCTAGGAAGTTAATGTACTAACTTACCCAAACAGGGCCCACACAAATTTTGGCTTTTCATATCCTAGGGTTAGGTTTTTGCATGTCTAGGGTTTTGGCACTCTTGTTTAACATAAAAAGGCCTTCAGAGCCTCATTATAATCATCTTCTTGTGAATGAGCGTAGCCATCACATCTCTTCTCAGAGATAAAGTTTCCACCATTATAGCGAGTCTTGTACTTTATATTTTTACAGTCTCTTTACAATTCTTTCATTAATAGAAATCAAGTATTGTTGTGTTTCTCTGTTTCTGGCAATTTTCATGAGTATTTCATTGTAATTTCTCTTCTTTCATTTCATTCCAAAAATAAATCTGGATCATGAAGTGATATTATTTATCATATTTTTACTTACATTACTTCACCCTTGAAGTTATAGCATTAATACCATGCATACCTTGCCTTACTTCCATGTTACTTAGGTTGTCCAACCATTCCACTAGGAATACAAGGATGTTTATATAATGCATGTGTATTTTTGCACATATTTGTATCATTCACATATATTTACATAGCATCCTTATTTCTTGGTGATAAATTACATACATCCACATGACCAACCTCCCAAACACAATCATAATTATGTTTCTTTCTCTACATGGAAACAACCAACACAAACAACTCTTTCCCTTCTGCTATAAAAGCATTTCAAATCTAGAAACACAATCTGGAAATTTTAATATTACTCAAGGAAATAAAATTTCTAAGTCTAACTTTCTTTCATGCCTCATACCATCCTTGGTCAACAGACCATTTTACTAAGTAGATCCTTTCTTAATATTCCCTCTAAGTGCTACATGAGAATACCCAACCATACTTGTATGGATACCATCCACCTATGAATGTCAATCTGACACATTGGTCAACTGGAAAATACTCCATTACTTTCCTTAAAATACTTTAGATCAACCTTTCCTTATTCATTATATATCATCCTCTTAGAGGTACACACAATGGAATTATCAACATTTCAATCATGATTTCACTCTCCTGCTCAAAACAAGCCATAATTGACCAAAATGATCCATTAGTAGACCATGTCTTACAACCAACCATAGGTTATAATAAATATATTTACATGTTCATACATGCTTACTGATTACCATATGTGTTATGACATAACTTGTGTACCAATAAATTTTACCTATTAGTCCTCTTAACGAGGGGAGTTATACACAAAAGAATTGTATACTATTTAAACAACAATTATGTTTTCCATGGCTCCAACAGGCCATCATTACAACCACCAATTCATTCATTCTTTGAACTAAAGAAGACTTTAGCAGGATCCTATCATTTCATATTCATATTCAACTATTAACTCTTATCAGCATAATCCCACTCCTGTAGTATTATTTACTAATCCACCAAGAAACAACAAAATTCCTCTGTTGCAAGAGATCCCAAACAATATTTCAATCTACAGTTCCCCCTTAAGGAACTTATGTTGATATTGAACAAATTTTGAAGGTAGAAACTCTTTCCAATAGGATCATCCTAGCCTTGATGTATTTGGTCCTATGACCAATCTCTGGCTCCTCTAGACCTAGTTTTTGGATTTGGTTATGCACACCATTAATTGGCCCATGCAGATTCAGTGTTGAAACTGGGGCTCTGATGCCACTTTGTAACATCACTTGACCCCCTAGTTCTCGTTTAGGCTGATGGGGTGTCAATTTTTCAATTTTTACAACTACTTCCTTTCTCCCATTAGACATTGTAAATTGATTCTACTCATCAAGATATTTAAAAAGAGTGTTATTTTACTCAAAACAAACCCTTGTATTGAAATTTATGACTTACAAAACCTTCTTGGCCTTTATTGGCCCAATGCCACCCAACCACCACATGGCACCCATGTGGTTATATGACCTCTGCATCATATGACATGGAATAACCTGGGTTCCAACGTGGTTCTTTCCACATGGCTCACTGATCCAAGGTTTTGACCTCATGGAACCTCATTTCATCATTGTCAGAATTTCATTCCCATGGGTTGCAAATGYCCCCAACCAAAATTTCTAACGACACATAGTTAATCGGACCCATTCCTATGTTTGAAAGTTCACAAGCTCCCCATCCTATGGCTCTGAGTGAGTTGGTGACAGCCATTTGTGTGGGGGTTGATATCCTTCCATATGATGTACTTGATCTGATGGTCTTCATGCCATTCATCCAATGACTCTCATTGAGTTGGAGATGCTAACATGTGCAATGGTTACCACTCACCCCTTCTCATTTCTAAAAGTAATGGCGAGACCCACGAAAGATAAAAGATTCAGATTGAATCTTCACCCTGCACTAACCAATGGTCCCAATATCTCCTCCCATCATCGTATTCATTGTTCCTTGCTAATTCCTAACAAGTACACTCACAATCGACAATGACGATGCATCTAGATCAACTGTCTAGATCTACTCATCACATCTCCAACGCAATCGAAAGTCATCATCATCTTGGACAAGATCAATGGTTTATATTACACCTTGATTCTTTGAATCATGAAGGGTCCATATATATTATCCATAGATATGATGGTTGCAACTAAAATAAGACACATTTCCCTACCCAACTCCATCACCTAGCTTGACAAGTGGCACTCATGCCATGTAACTTTTCACCCCCTCAAAGTTCCATAACACATTTCCACGTTGCACAATAGCCACCTGACATGTGGATTGTCCACATGGAATGACGTGGTCTAGATGTCATGATTGATCACTGGAATATCCTTCTAGTTTCTAACACATGTCCTATGTGAAATGGGTGGGTGATTTCATCCTTGTCAGCATTACATCGCCTTCCTCCTGGCCTCATCCAAATGAGACCCATAAAGATCAATGGTTAGGATTATATATCAACTCGACTTCAATTCATGGTCAAGACTTCTCCTCAGAGTCTTCCCATCATATTTCTCCAGCATCCTTACTCCATAATTTTCCTATGTATACGTGCTCTGACCAACAATCAGGATCGAGTGATTCCAACTCTTATCAATAGCCATGATAAAAGAACATTTCCAAAGATTGAACTTGATAGGGTCCCACTCCCTATGAGCTCGACCATTTATAGGCTTCCACATTTCCTCCTCATACATGTAGGATCTTTCCATTATCATGAAATCAAAATGATGTCAACCTTGCTCTCAATCATGTCCAATATTTACTACGTTGATCCACGGTCGATATTACCTCTCAGAGGGACTCTGATCAATGGTTGGGATTTCTCCGCAGAATCTTCCCATAGAATTATTTTCATTCCAGTGGTTAAAACTTCTTTGAAGGACCCAATTCGATGGTCATTCATGATCACTCTGAATTTTTCTTCGATGGCTCGACAAATCGGATTAGTTCAGAGTCTCATCCCGACCTAACCATGGACTAATCCAATGGATCAATCTATGATCAATACTTGAGATTATTTAGATCCATTCTTCGATGGATCCAATTACTGTTAACGATATGGATCCTTTGCATTCTCTCGTATGTGAGGGACCCTGACCAATGACCAATATTATTTCATTGTGTTGAAATTGACAGTTGTGATTCTTTCTGGATAAAGGCACAAGATTTCGTAGTTTCCATAGTCCACTTCAGGACATAGCCAAATTTAGGTCTACCTTAAGTAAATTCCAAGGCTTACCCAACCTTCAATGTTATCTGCAATCCTTCTCTACCAGCTAAGGCATTCCCTTATCATCGTTAAGTAGAGATTCACATCTTTTGAATTGTCCATACTCAGACAAGGGCATTTCTAGCTTGTGTTGGCTAAGATATCCCATATTTCTAATTATGTAACCAATGAATTAGATGGATAGGTTTGTATATGAATACAAATATATAGAATACGAGCAATATAATACCAATCAAAATTATCATAACCAATACCCATGGCAGAAACACATAAATATTTACATAGACACTATATATACATAGAATGTGCATTTCCAGGAAATTCTAACAGCAATACACACAATTATAGTTACAAAAACAATTACTATTGTATGTAACATATGATTTCCATTTCTAAATGATTTGGAATAAATATTCAAGGATAATTACAACAGTAAAAACCCATGACAAAAATCACGTATCACAACTTTTGTACAAGTTTAACAACATGTATTTTTAATACAATTAACACAACAAATATCCATAATAGAAGCATATGAATATTTTCACAATAAGTATCCAACACAATATCACATAAATATTATTTCAGTACTTTAAACAATCACATGGTGGGAACTTATTTAATATAAATAGCCACCAACTGCATGAAGAATTTAAAATTTCCTCCCATCTGTTAGCACTCTGTAAATTTTTTCCAGTTGAATAGACAAATGAAACAGGTAGCTATTTCAACCATCTTTAGAGCTGAGGCACTAGCCTGCTCAATTCAGAGAGGGCTCTCTCATGTCACTTGATGTTTCTTTGGAAATTAGTTGCTAGATTTGGCTTGTTTTGGGGGGTTTTAATAAAGTTGTTGGTAAGGAAGGCGAGGAACACTTTGGCCTATGTAGTCAAAATTCTGAAATTGAATGAAAACATTGACTAGCCTGTAGAACTATCGAGAGGATAAAGGCTAAATGAGACAATGAATCTGAGTTATAACTTGAATTTAATTAGAGTGGTAAAAGGAAAAAGAAATAGATAATTGCATTAGAGCATTACGAAAATGAATTCTGAAATAGCTAAGAAGAAACAAACACAGTTTAAATTGCTTAAGCCAAGAGCATAAAATGATGAATTCTGGGCCTTTAACTCTCCAATTTAAACAAAAGAAAAATGTATATGGCATAAAAGATCACAAGAGACACAATAAGGGAATACAAATCTCATATCACCACCATTAGAATCTTTTCATAGAGACTTCAAAGATGTTTCATATGTATTCAATTCAGCCCCAGAAAATTACAATGAAGTTCAGAACAACCAGAACTATGCCCTTGTACTTCTGCCCACCACTAATACACTCAAAATCTCTAACACTTATACAATTTGAGTTCCTTCAGTGTGCAATCGATTACAATAACTGAAATGAAACATTTCAACTTCTACAATGATTACAAATGACAGTTTTCAGAAAAAAATGTTTCAAGATCCCTGTAGATTCCTCTGACGCTCCAGCTCCTTCCTCTACCATGTTCTCTTTGAAATTTCACTTATACTCTTTCAAATTTAATCCCATTTATCCATATTCTCATTAAATATTTGGGAATAATATATTTGAAATAAAAAATAATTCCCAAATATTTTTCTATCCTGTAGAATTAAATTTCCATAATTTAATTCATGCCCGTGGTTTTTAAAACCATGTCTTATTTTTCCAATTCACCATTTCATTGTAAAAAACATTTACTGTGTTATGTTTTTTCCAATTTACGGTTTCACTGTGTAAAAACATTTACTGTGCGTTTTTTCCAATTTATTGTCTTTGGTAAAATACCTTTTATCTTCTTCTTTTACTCCTATAAATATTTGGATAAAGAATTATCCAAGTCTTCCTTCACGTGCATCTTCCCATTTAAATCTTTTTCATGGAAATAAACATTAATTTTTTGAATCTTGCCTCTGTAAAACATTTTCACTGTGAGGAGAAATTTCATTTATTAGAAATTTCATATTTGTTGTTGAAATGCACTCCTAGAAAAATGTCACACATTAAACATATGCTAAATGGTGCATTTATTACATCAGGCCTTGGCTGGAGTGGTTTAATCCAAACTTCTTTTACCTTCGATGTGCTCCACGTAAAAACATTTGTCCACCAAATAAACCACAGTAGTTTTCCCCGACCCGCCTTCACATAATTAATCTCCTCGTTGCTTTAATCCCCGATATTTATGCTCGCTCTCCATCCAACCTTTGAATTTTCCACATTATAAATTGATATTTTTTCCCATGATTTGATGTGATTCCATAAATTAAATATTGGATTAAATATTAATATAAATATAAAAATATTTATATTAATAATAAAAAACCCCCTTTTTTTATTTTCGAAGGACTTTGGGAATATGAGGCTTAACATATGACTTTGTGGATAGGATAAGGGTGCTTAATAAAAAACATATTTTTTATTTTCAACGGGAATACAAAAATAAGGGTAAAAATGAATGAAGTGATGGAACTAAGGGATTTAGATAAGAATTAAGGCTAGGTATAAGCTTGGGATATTTTCCAACTTTTGACTCGTGGAGTACATGAATATTTTGGATGATCCATTGGGTGAATTATTTAGGTGATGGGAGCTTGACGGAGCTGGTGAAAAAGTTAGAAAATCTGAGTTGAAAATAACACAAGGAGAAGATGCATTGGGAAAAAAATTAATGCAAATTAGCAGGTGATCTATGGTCCGCCGAGCCTCATCAACTCTTGATATCGAGGGTTGGAAAAAATGGTTTTAGGTAGACCTGTTTTCTCCCCGATGTGACTCTGAGGATTCCAGGCATCCACAAATGAAACCACAGAATTTTTCCCCAGCCCACCTTCGCATAATTAAACTTCGTGCAGTTTCTCCGCTCGATATGTGCCTTAGTTGTTGATCTGGGCCGTTTCAAGATCTACGGTCTCTCGGGTCCTACCTTTTGTGCCTCTGCCATATTTTTCCATATGCCTCCATATGTGACCTTATTCCCCAAACTATCATACTTCCATAGCGTTGTAGCTCTTCGTTAAGTTTCCAAGACTTGGATCCTATCTGTAAATTGTTATGGTGATAACATAGGCTCCAATTGGGGATGCTATCCTCCCTACGAGGTAGAAAAGAATTGTAAACCCAATTCCTGATCCATTGGGATGATCCCAAAACATGTGTGTGTAACCTACTCCGACCTTTCACTAGTGTCTGCTGAAAACCAAACTCTGCACACTGCTCTCAACTGGATACTGAACACTAAATACACTACTAAAATCTGACTGTACACAATACTGGAAATCCAAAATGAAAAATGCTTGACCAAAAAGCTTATTCACACACTCCTACCTACTCTAAAAATGTTGAAATGAATACTCAATCAAGTGATACTAAAGTGCCAATGCAACCAATCAAGAAATTGGCTTCTTGATTCTCCTCTGCTCACATTTTTCTTAAGCTGCCAGACAAACATAAAATATGGCAGTTGAAAGAAAAAATTGAATCCAAAATTTGAGCTTATGAATGAAACAAATTCCTCCTTCACTGAAGACTGTAATAGGATGGCCACCGGATCTTGGAAACCATGAAAAATCATTTCTTCTTGATGAGCAAAACCATAAAAACAAGCCTCTTTCACAAGTGTTTGTTTTTTTTGCTCTATTTCTTCTATTCCAAGAACATTTTCAAATGAAATGGCAGCAGTAGGTTTGTCTACTCTTCCATGCATATCAACAAAAATATTCATACATTCTTGAACATATTCAAATATGACAGCCATATTATGTGCATCAAGGCTATCCTCTTGTTCATCAAATAATTCTGATTTGGCTTCATTAAACTTCTGGAAATTTGTTTGAGGACTGTCATTTTGAATTTCAAATGAATGAATGGAAATAAGTTCTTGCTCATAATCTTCTTGCAAAAATCTAACTTCATGAACTATTTCACAGTCTAGAGTTCCCATGGATGCATTTTCAAAACCATGATTTTCAAATGAATCAAATAAAACCACTACCTCTTCATTATCTTTCTGTATTTCTGATTGAAAAAGTGGCATACACTGTTTTGTTGCTTTTCTGAAACTCTTTTTCATTTGTTTGTTCATTGTTGGAAGTTTCCATAGATGAAATTTCAGAATCCTCATCCATGTCTAGGCCACTAAGAATTTGAACAACCATATAATTCATAGGGGGAGAAGGACAACCTTGAAACACTTTGTCTTGCTAAAAATATTGAATATCTTCATCAAGTTCAGGGGAAGGAAAATAACTTTCAGCAACAATTTCTTGATCAGCTTCACCTTCAACCAAAGGAGGGGATACTATTTGTTGTTGGGTTGAATATTCATAAAGGGATTCTATGATTTCATCATTCATACACTCTTCATCGCTAAAAACATTTTTGAGGTATTTAAAGAAATGTTCACAAAATTCACAACAATATTCAAACACCAAGGATGAAGGATTAGATTCTCCATAATGCTTAAAGAATGTTATATGGAAATCTTTAAGAGAGTATAAGCTGCCTGGTTTTAAACCTTCATACCATAATCTTGTTTTCCCCTCTAAAGTAGCCATAAACATTTTCATCAAATAATCATCATGAAATTCAACCCCCAACTTACATGTGTGCATATGAAATCTAATCAAGTGCAAGGCAACATCATTTCCTTTCCCATCTTCGAATTTAGGAAAATAATTTTACCAATTTATGTGAGGAATACGATTTGGAAAGCCAGGAACATGAGATCGATTCATTGGATCATACCTTGCAGATATTGAACCTATCTTTAGATAGTGGAGTTGACAATGATGTTTTGGAAGATGGATTCTACATTGAAAGTGGAGTCGCCAATGAAAATTTAAATTTCTGGATTCTTCTACCAGTGGAATCGCCTTCACACTGATGTTTTGATGTGTGGAGTTGCCAGAGTAGGAATACAGCCAATATGTTCCTAAGTTTATGCCGCTCTCAGACCTTATAACTCAACCATGTCATTCTTCCCAGATAAAATTTTTCAATTTTTTCCCCGGCAACGGCGCCAGAATGTTAGCACTCTGTAAATTTTGTCTAGTTGAATAAACAAACGATAGAGGTAATTGTTTCAACCAGCTTTAGAGCTAAGACACTAGCTTGCTCAACTCAGAGAGGGATCTCTCATGTCACTTGATGTTTCTTTGGAAATCAGTGACTAGATTTGGTTTCTTTTGGGGTTTTTTAATAAAGTTTTTGGAAGGGAAGGGGAGGAACACTTTGGGCTATGGAGTCAAAATTCTGAAATTGAATGAAAACATTAACTAGCCTATAGAACTCTCTAGAGGATAAAGTCTAAATGAGGCAATGAATATGAGTTATAAATTGAATTTAATTAGAGTGGTAAGAGGAAAGAGAAATAGATAACTGCATCAGAGCATTACAAAAATGAATTCTAAATTAGCTAAGAAGAAACATACACGGTTCAAATTGCTTAAGACAAGAGCATCAAATGATGAATTATGTGCCTTTAACTCTCCAATTTAAATAGAAGAAAAATGTATATGGCATAAAACATCACAGGAGACACATACAATGAGGGACGCCAAATCTCATATCACCACCATTAGAATATTTTCATAGAGACTTCAAAGATGTTGCATATGTATTCAATTCAGCCCCAGAAAATTACAATGAAGTTCAAAACAACCAGAACTATGCCCTTGCACTTCTTCCCACAACTAATACACTTAGAACCTCTAACACTTATACAATTCAAGTTCCTTCAGTGTGCAACCAATTACAATAACTGAAATGAAACGTTTCATCTTCTACAATGACTACAAATGACAATTTTCAAAAAAAAATGTTTCATGATCTCTGCAGATTCCTCTGGTGCTCCAACTCCTTCCTCTACCATGTTTTCTTTGAAATGTCACTTATACTCTTTCAAATTTAATCCCATTTATCCATATTCTCATTAAATATTTGGGAATAATATATTTGAAATAAAAATAATTCCCAAATATTTTTCTATTCTGTAGAATTAAATTTCCATAATTTAATTCAAGCCCATGGTTTTTAAAGCCATGTCTTGTTTGCCCAATTCACCATTTCATTGTAAAAAAAAAATACTGTGTTATGTTTTTCCAATTTACAATTTCACTGTGAAAAAACATTTACTGTGTGTTTTTTCCAATTTACTGTCTTTGGTAAAATACATTTTATCTTCCTCTTTTACTCCTGTAAATCTTTGGATAAAGAATTATCCAAGTCTTCCTTCACATGCATCTTCCCATTTAAATATTTTTAATGGAAATAAACATTAATTTCTTGAATCTTGCCTCTGTAAAACACTTTCACCATGAGGATGAATTTCATTTATTAGAAATTTCATATTTGTTGTTGAAATGCACTCCTAGAAAAATGTTGCACATTAAACATATGATAAATGGTGCATTTATTACATCATGCCTTGGCTGGAGTGGTTTAATCCAAACTTCTTTTACCTCCGATGTGCTCCACGTAAAAACCCATGTCCACCAAATAAACCACGGTAGTTTTCCCCGACCCACCTTCACATAATTAACCTCCTCGTTACTTTAATCCCCGATATGTATGCACGCCCTCCATCCAACCTTTGACTTTTCCACATTATAAATTGAGATTCGTGTCCATGATTTGATGTGATTCCATAAATTAAATATTGGATTAAATATAAATATAAATATTTATATTAATAATAAAAAACCCCTTTTTTCTATTTTCGAAGAACTTTGGGCATATGAGGCTTAACACATGACTTTGTGGATAGGATAAGGGTGCTTAATAAAAGGAATATTTTTTATTTTCAACGGGAATACAAAAATAAGGTTAAAAATGAATGAAGTGATGGAACTAAGGGATTTAGATAAAAATTAAGACAAGGTATAAGTTTTGGATATTTGCCAACTTTTGACTTGTGGAGTACATGACTGTTTTGGATGATACATTGGGTGACGGATTTAGGTGATGGGAGCTTGACAGAGTTGGTGAAAAATTTAGAAAATCTGAATGGAAAAATAACACAATGACAAGATGCATTGGGAAAAAATTAATGCAAATTAGCAGGTGATCTATGGTTCACCGAACCTCATAAACTTTTGATATTGGAGGTTGGAAAAAATGGTTTTAGGTATATCAATTTTTGCCCCAATGTGCCTTTGAGGGTGCCACGCGTCCACGAATGAAACCACAAAAATTTTCCCTGGCCTGCCTTCGCATAATTAAACTTCGTGTTATTTTTCCGCCCAATATGTACCTTAGTCGTTGATCCAGACCGTTTCAAGATCTACAGTCTCCCGGGTCCTCCCTTTCGCGCCTTTGCCATATTTTTCCATATGCCGCCATATGTGACCTTATCCCCCAAACTATCATACTTCCATAGCGATGTAGCTCTTCACTAAATTTCTGAGACTTGGATCATATCTAAAAATTGTTATGGTGATAACACCATCCCTAGACTCTATCGCTTATAACTCAACAATAGGTCACCCCCGAGATAGGCATAAACTCCACTTGGGCAAAGGGATTCCTATCCTAGGATAAGTATGTCAAATAATATTAATTCTCATATTCAGGTGTCGAATCTATCTAGATATAGTCCCTCATTCCCTAGATTCTTGTCCCACCCCAGAAAGTGTACCCCTTTTCTTCTCAACAGTCCCTTGACTACCCCACTTCCCTTCTAGGGCTTCAGCAATAAGTCAGATAGAAAGTCTATGAAATATGTAGCTACAATTGGCACTTTGGGAAATCAATTCCCAACAATTCTCTCACCTAGAGAGAATGCTTATAGGCCTGACAACCCACCTCCTTGACAACACTTCTCCCACCTGGAGAGAAGACTCATGGGCTTGAAAACCCTATTCTTCAAGTACCCACGAGCTTGAAAACCCACCTCTTCAGTTCAACCTGCATGAAACACTTGTTACAGGAAGCTCCTAGGATTGGCACATGCTTGTATATTATGAATGGTGACAATAGAGAGTGATCCTCTACCTCCCCGTGAGAATGGTAGATAGCCTCTCAAAAATTCACTAAGTATTTCTATTTTGTTTGCATGCTCATGAAGTGCAACTTATCACTTCTCAACTTCCTTTTGAACCAGTTGGTTATTTGTTTCCTCCATTTTGGGACTTAGGATAAATTGGCATATCCCACAAAGTGACTTTAGTAAAAATTTAGTAATATTTCCCTTTTCTTAAGCTCCTATGGCTTATATCTATTCTATACCCTTAGCCCCCTTTTTCCCATCTAGTGGAGTTTATCCCCCTTAATCTTTTGTACGGTCAGTCTATAATAGTGGTGTTATTTTATTAATATCTAATTGTGATTACATAATAGTAAAGATATTCCTACATGCTTTTTTAGCATCTGGCTCACCAACCTATAGAAAATGAACATATGTACAATTTTAATTGGGGATCAACCTCGATATATTACATACTTAGCACCCGAATTTTCATTTGGTGTCCATGCTACATTTTCTCGTATGCATGAGAGTCCTCCTTTATCCCCTCCATGAATTGAATATTGAGCCTTATTTTTCTCTTTTTGTCTATATTCTGGTCATATCATGTGGGGGTTACCAAGCATTTTTCTTGTTTCTTAATGGTACCCTATGCAATTTTTTCTCGCTTCAAGCTTCCCGCTGCTACACTATTGTTTTTTGATATGCCTCTTATCATTATGCAGTAGACTTGACCATCCACCTCTTGCATTATTTGGCCTCCATTTTTCACTCACCTACCCAAGGAGAGAACATATGATAAGAGTGGATTTCACTTTCTAGTACCATTTTCATTTCTCATTGCTTAGGGTGGTTCCATGGGCTTGGAACATAGGATCATGTTTTCAAGTTCCTCATTCTCTCATGCTGAGTATAATTTTATCTCCTTTTCATACTCGTTGGTCTATATTCAACATGGAAGCATAATTTGAGTCTCCCTTGAACATGGCACTTGTTTGAGTCCTCATCATACAGTTGGGTTTTAGCTTTCCTAGGATTCTTCCAAGTAATATGAGTCGGAAATACTCCTCGGACTTGTTACTCTTACAGTCATCATGGAGAGTGCTTCAATGCCTCTTGTGTTGTTACACTATACTCGTCGAACTCTTTTGTCTTGCTACCAAGTTAAAATTGTGTCGTGCTATATGTTCAAGGGAAGTTTAAGACTGAGTTGGACATATGCTATTTTGTTGACTTTCTAAGTCGGCCATCCCTATGTTAGTTGGACTTTGTGATTCTCTCTCTTTAGATCATCTCTTGCTGTATGTTTCATGTCAATTGATGGGGGATATATAGAGGCCCTATTTTGACATATCTCTTCCTATCGACTTTAGCACATTATCTAGGACAGGGATATAGAAACCAACTAGTACCTTGTATCTTACAGTGCTTAGTGGTAGGCCTCCTCACGATCGACAATGGGTTTTCATCATTGACTCCTGATAGATTGATTCTATGAGTATTCGACATCAGATCCTCTATTCAAACTCATTATATTGTATTGGGTACCTTGGGGCCGATATTCATCATTGGTGGGTCCCCTCACATCCATTGACGGTGTACATGAATGATCGGTAATCACATGGTTTTTACCATGCTCGACATCATCTCATTTATTCACATGTCGTAGATTCATATCATTGGGGTTTGGGATGAAGACCTTGGGTTTGGGGCTACAATGGATTATATCACTTTTATATGAAGAATTCAGGGGAAATTTCCTCTGTGCTCGTTGTCTTCTTGACATCTATATCATATGTCATAGATCCACATTGTATCTGCTGGTGGATATGATCATGTTCCTGACATAGATGCACATTGTGCTTACTAGTGGCTATGATTGAGTTTATGACATAGATCCACATTGTATTTTCTTGTGTCTACAGTCTTATTGATTAAATGGATCCACTGTGTATTCCTTCGTGGCCATGCTAGCATTTCATTTCATGGATCCGTAGTCCATTGTTTGGTGGTATTTTTCATTCATAATTTGAGTATAGATACCTATGGGATTGGTATATATATGCTCTCACCCTAAGTGTTTGATTTCAAGACTCTTTTGACTTATGACACTCCTCTGCTCTCTCCTTGCGCTGCCTCACATGGACATTATTGTAATGCAATTCATCCATCCACTCCTTTCCTAAACTCAAACATTACGAGGCATATGTTATAGCCTTAATTCCCACTGTATAGGCCAGAGAGGAATCCATCAAAGGATAGAATACATAATACACCTTTTGCATAAAGTTTCACCCCTTTTGGAGCACTTTTGGAGGTCCACATGGGACACCTAGTAGAAAACAAAAGAGGCCCTTGCTACACACTAGTGGATCAAGAAGTGAGGAATTGTCAAACTTCTAGAATCAAGGAGTTACGAGGTGATAGGAAAGGTATGAATTAGATATTCATGGAAAATTTCTAGGAACTGATATCATTCGACTCTCTAGTGGCCTCTAGAAGATCTAGAAGCCTCCCCCATGCCTCCTCCAAGAGTTATATAACAAAGTAAAGCCTTGGGAAAAAGAGGAAACAATTGAATGGTAGTGTTATGCTTTCCAACTGTAGAGGTATCCATCATCACAACCAAAAGTTAGTGACCCTAGCCTAACCAAGAAGCTACAAGGAGAGGCAAGGAGAAAGGAATCATAGGACGATGCATCTTCATCAAGCTTAGGTATGATTTGGTATTTATTATGTATGTTTTATTAATATATCATTTGGTTTTCCCCTCATATCATTTATGTTCACTTAATGAATGATAGATATGATTCATTACTTTATAGATATGATTAGAAGTATATTGGATCGAGGATTATAATTCTTTGTAGAGAAGAAGACAAGGTTTTTCTTGGATTTTATATACAGGAAGTAGGTTATGGAGCTTGGAGCTAGAGTTTCAGGACTTCAACAACCAGGAAATATGAAGGACCACCTCAAAAAAGGTATGAAAATATTCCCCACTCTTTATGATAATTATGAAACCATGTGTTTGAGTCTATATCTAGGAAATCCATAAGGAATCTACCCCCTTTCTGTCTAGGATTACTAGGCTTAATCCTAGGGATATTTTTTTGTCTATTTAGCAAGATCCCTGTGAGAAAAAATACCATTTAAAATATTTTTCACAAAAAAAAATATATGACACATATAATACACGCCATGGTAGGTGAGGGGTATTCATTTAATATCTCAATGCCTGAATATTTCAATTTTCTACACAATTAATAGGTTGCAAAATTTTGCACAATTGTACAAAGGAGGAGTGCCCATTTGGGGTAGTCATTGTTGTTGAATGATGTGTCACCAGTGCTCAGATGACCTGGGATCAATATGTAATAAATTATTTCATTGATGATTTCATAGATGACCAAGACTAAAGGAAAGAACTCCATTATAGTTGGATCCTACTTCCTCTTGCTATGGTACTTTAGTGTCCCCCTTAGGGGTTTTGAATGACCTGCTAGAAGTATGTATGCCTTCAAATATCCTTGATTCCTTCAACTACATGAGAGAAATGATCCTTGCACTCAAAAGTCCCATGACAATAATTTTCAAAGATGGTACCAACAACTGATCCGGGAAACTACTTCACAGGTGCACATCCCACACACCATTAGGGATAGGTATGATAGACACATTTTATCGAAATGTAATTTCTATAATGTGTTCATATATTCCAGTGATCATTAGGACATTGTGATGGAACTAATACCATTATGCATCACAGAAGACAAAATCCAACAAGGAATCATCAAATGGCCCAACCATCTACAACCACTTCCCGATAAGGACACTCACACTCTAGAAATGTGCACTAAGCACAATCCGTACTACAATAAGGTTGAAGCAGTGTGATAGTAGACATAGCACGTGGTCCCCTATGGAAGGGGATCCAAAGATTATACAATTTTCAAGTGCTCTTAAGACCCATCTCCCACGTAGTAGCAAACACATTCCACCTCGATCGGGGTAAAGTGACAACAGACTGACCCAACCATTCACATTACCATTCTCTCCACACAGTAGGGTTTTGTTCAGATGGCTTTGAGTGTCACGACATTAATATATGCATGAAAACAACTATTTTTTCTACAACAACAAACACATTTAGAGGATATTTGCAATGTCGACCATATTTTTCAACAACATAGGGGTACAACATCAGTACCATACACTACTCTATGACTTTTGGGCTTTGGGATTAGTTCCAATGCCTCAAATCGATTCCTTAGAGTACACCCCGCAACACTACTTACAATGGATTCTAATAGTGGTGGTATCCCATTGTCACTAAAACCAACTCCAATGATACAAGACTGTGTTTCCACCCTACTTTCTGAGTTTTGTGAGAGACACCAAACACTAGGCTCGGCTCATGCTCAGTTACAACTTCACCGCCAAGTGGAAAATTTCATGCATAATCATATGTGCTATGTTTATACAAAGGATATTTAGGATCACCAAACATTGCAGACGAAGTATGACATAGAGGTTGCAACACACACAACCACCCAAGCCCAATACACTAAGCTAAGATCTATGTTCACTAACTTCCTTTGGGTAGTGGAAAACCTATATACATATATTCCCACTACTTATACACAAGGGAATGATATCTCTCTGGGATTTAAAATTTTGACTATAAAGGCCCACCTGTAGAATTTAGATTAATATCTTTCTTCCCTTCGTCCACCAATCCACCAAACAAATCCATGTGCAAATCAATTTCAACAAATGATTAAGTCAACCCAAGTAGTTGTCTGTGATGGCTAATGTAGGGTGGAAGAATTTTCTAGCATGGTTGACAATGACTTCAAATTTTAGACTCATCTCCAAACTCTTCCAAAGATATCTACAATCGAGAATCAAGTTCGTGCAATCGAAGTGGAACTTGCACAAAAAAAGTGTGACCTGGATACTTTTCTTCCCGAGGAGCACGTTGTTGTAATATTAGCAATTGCAGCTAAGACAAAATAAATGACTGCAGCTCAGGCCGAGTAGCAGAGTATATCAGAGATGATCACTTATGTGTCCAATTAGGCCTTGATCTTGTTCATGAAAATCTCAGACACATAGGTTTCTTACAACCCTCTAATTGTGAAAATCAACACAATGAACATGATATCTTCTCATGTCACAATATTCAAGGATGATGCAATTTTTCAATTTAATCAGGATATTCAGGGATACATTAATGAGACCGAGAACTAATTTGAGGAGTTCGTGTGGGAACTCAAAATCATTATCTCATCTATTGTGGTGGTTATTCCAGGATGCAGTTGACTCAAGGATGAACTAAGTAATAGTGGTGGGGGCCTGTTAGCACTCAAATGTTTGGGTTAATCCCATGCATGCACAAAAACAAACTTGTGTGGGCCCATTATAGTTTTTTCCACACCCAAGCTAATGCGTGAAGACTGAAAAGTAGTGCATGTCATACCAAGTTTTGATATTACATGCTAAGCCCAAAGCCTATTGAATGTGATTTGGTCTGAGTTTTGAGAAGCATAACTAAAATCAAGAATATGCACATCAAAATTAAGAAAGGAATCATCTATAAATCTCCCAGAATGATTACTACCAACAACACAAGGGAATGTGGAGATGACAAAAGATGAGTTTGCAAGGAAATTAAGATTTACCTGATTCCATAAAGGATACATGGATGTAGGCTGGTAGAATAAGCATGTGATATTGTCATTCAGTATAAGTAATGGAGTAGAGTTAAAAGAGATAGAGTTCCCAAGCAAAGAAATATATAAAAGGGGGGAACATCAACAAAAATAGAGTTATAAAGTCATTCAATACATTCACTAAGTTGTTTTTTTCGTCCATTCAGTTGTGGAGATCACTCTGAGACTCTATAGTGTTGTAATGTTGTAATTCTTCCAAGTGGAAATATGAGCCTATAATATGTCTAAGTTATGCAAGGATGCACATGGCATGATATATATTAAATTCGAGTAATTATATGAGGAATACTAGAATTTGACGTTGTTAAGTATGCTTTTCTTAATATATGCATTTGTTTAATGGAATGGAAAGTATAATAGATTTGTGGCCATTTCGATATATCATGTGTCACTCATATATTATTTTGATATGTGTGTGTGTGTTTTTAACATAATAATGATAGAATATTTTCAACTATGAAATGTATGAATTTCAACCTATATGGATTTGTGTGTGTTTATTCCTTCATCCCTGACACAAGACTAGATGGTCTCTATGGTCCTCATTGTGTCTCGAGTGATACATTCTTTGGCCTTGGTTGAATATTGATATGTAGATGCTTCAGGTTTTTTGTTAGTCAACTATTAATGAATCCTACGTATAAAATACCCAATGTTAAGAAGGATACGCATAAGCATGAAATGACCCAACAAATGGATGAAGGTCGATGGATGGGGGTAATTTCCAAGAGAATGATGGAGGAATTATCAAACAAGTGCATAAGAGAGGTGGTATATATAGAGTGGAAGTTGGGGGGGAGGGAAAGAATGGATGATAAAAATGTCTGGCGGTGGTGATGGATTGAGGAATATTTAGAAAGTGGCAGCGAAGCATCACCAATGTGGAGATAAAATGTTATATCTTCCATACTAGTGATGTTCCTTATGGAATGTGGCCATATAATTGGCTGCATACATGTATCATGTGTGATTTTCCAAAATTAGATTTATTATCCTTTCAATGAACCATATTTCCATGGAATTCAATTTATTCACATGTGAATTCAAGGTCAATGCCAAGACCTTTTACTTATATCATAATAGCAACTTGAGTTGGGGAATATTTGAAATATGTAACATTGTCATTCCATCCAATTGGTCTATGTGATTTGGGTGTAATTTGTTCTTTTGAAAAGGAAATTTATGAAAAACATATAATATTCTAAATGTTGTGCATTCTATGCTGCACCTACTCTATTTAAATGCAGGGCAGTGATAGGGAGCTAAGTGACAGTTGACCCCTGTGGGCGGTAGTACACCTTTAAGCATCTTCCATTAATAGTTCCCTTGAGTGGTTGTCCTTATAATGTTTCCATCTTGGCAATACATGCTTCATTGATGTAGATGATTTGAAAATAACACAACCAACTTATACATGGCTCTCCAGGGTGTTGTTAATATTTGTTGTCATGCAACAAAACTAAAGATTTAGGATGGAGGTGTTTCTATAAGATGTTGAAATCATGGCATGCCTTCTATCAATCTTTTTCAACAACTTGGTTGAGTCCTTCCATCATAGGGTCCTCTTCTAGTGCCATGAGATCATCTAACTTTAGTTGAAGGGACTGCTCATCTGTCATCTAGGTTTCTATGGAAACTCGGAGGCTAGGAACAACAAATTCTAGTGGCATGACTACTTATTTTCCATAGACCAATATGAATGGAATTTTCTTTGTAATGGTTTTCCACTTTGTTCAATAATCCCATAATACTGCTAGAATCCTTTGATCCCAGTATTCATGCTGCACATTACAATTTTTGGTTAAAGCATGCTCTAAAATTTTATTAAAATCTTCAACCATACCATTAGCTTGAGGGTGGTAGGAAGTTCTCTTTTGGTGGTGGATCATGAACTCATGTTAAAGTGTCTCATTCAAAAAATTTGATCCCTGGTCACTCATCAATACCCATGGACAACTAAATCTAGTAAATACATTTTCAAAAATGAATCACATTGTCATTTTTGTTGTACAATCTGTTATCACCAAAACATTGCTCATAGAAATAAAAACAATAGATGAAGAAAAATCCATCACATATACAACACAATACCAACATATACAGAATCAACTCTAATAATATGACCAAAACTATGCAAAAAACCCATAAATTTGTGCACATTTCCAACAAAGCCAGCGCACGAACATCCGCGCGGGGAAAAACACTCAAAATATGCACAATTTGTGCAACTGTGCATGAAGAAACCCACACATATGCGGAAACAATGCATTTATGAATTTGTTTGGGACTCAACCATTTCCAGGGTGATATAATTTAAGACAAGACCCCAAGATCAACCCAATATCTCGCCTTGGGATGACTTAAAATATGGGATGTACCTCAAAGGGTCCTCCCATTCACACTTGGAGAAATTGATCAAATACATTGTTATGAGTCTATAAATAGAGGGCCATTGTATGCAAAAATATAAGAAGTTCATTGTAATGTTTTATTGTTGAAATACTCTTGGAGAAACCACTTTCTTCTCTCCAGAATATCTTGGGAAAGTATAGCATAGGGAAAAGTTTCTCCTCTTGGAACGATTTTCCATAGAGTTCTTCATCATTGTCAATTTAGAATAGGAGATTAGAATATCTACTTTGAGGGATTCATGAACCCTCCCTTAGGAGGAATAGGGGATTCATAAATCCCACATTTCTCCTCTTGGTGATCTCAATTTCAAAAGACAATTCCCTATTGTGTAACCATTTTTTATGTTCAATGTCATGCATCCTTTGTTGATAGTTGTTTAGTTTATTTTTCTTTGTTAATCATTCACCTTTTGTTTTCATATATGCTTCTTTTCTTGTAGGTTCACTAACCTGCTAACCATTGTTTTGATTTTTTTAGCTAATCCAACTAAGAAATAAAGGGTCCTCTTTTTTCTCACTCAAGTGACAAAAGGAACCCAACAATATATTTAATTGGCACAACTTCATCCCATCTTGCTAAATATTTGGTTGTTGTAATGATGTAGTGCACACCTATACAACGTGTGGGGGGATTGATGTGTCCCACAAAATCAATTTCCCACTTTTCAAATGACTCTTATGTGGTCACTAGAAACAAAAGAAGCTCATCTCTTCAATAAGTATTTGTAATTTGTTGACACACATCATAGTGCTTACAATATTCCTTGGAATATGCAAATAGTGAGGGGCACTAAATCACAATGTGAAAAAAATTGTGTGTTGTATCCTTTCCTGCATTGTGTCCCCCAACAATACCCTCATGTGCTTCATACAGAATGGGGTCCCGTTCATGTTCTAATGTGGAATGGTTCAGGATGCTATATGCGCCCAATTTATACAACTTCCCAACAATCAACTAATAATTTGCACTATGGGTCACCAGTTGATGATGTTCAGCCTAGGTGTACCCTAGTGGAGCTTGTCCTATCATGATAAATTCAATGATATTGGCTAGTTGATCATGGGATGCTTCAATGTGGAAGAGTTGTGCATATGGTAGTTTGTATCTAGGATGTGACTATCTTCTCTAGTTTCCATCCATGATAGGTGATTTGGTCCAACATTCTACTTTCCTATATTGACAACAACTTAAAACTAATTGGAAGAGAAACAACCAACAACATATTCTCCCTCCTAATATTGGTTTGTTGACAAAATATTTGAGCATGGATTGTTATGTAAAACAATTGAAAGGGTTCCCCAATAAGTAATGGTGAAACTTCTCCATTGCATATACCATAGTGAGGCCCTCACGCTCTATTGTAGTAGAATTATTTTCTATGTTGAACAAGTTGTGACTAGAAAAATATGTTGGATGGTCAATATTACCTTCGCTCAGCTACAAGAGAACCTCTCCCTGGATAATGGATGAGGAATCTACATGGATATGAAATATCTTTGACCAGTTTGAAAAAACCAAAATTGGCACCATGAAAATTTTCTCTTTGAGAATACCCAAAGCTTCCTGGAATTTTGAGGTCCAACTATATTTAGTATCTTTGCGCAACAATTTCTCCAACGAGGAAGAAACTTTGGCATGATTTTGAAGAATCCACCAGTAATATCCTATATGACCCAATGTCACATGAAACTCGTGGACTCAAGTGGGGGACACCATATTCAATATGGAAACAATATTAGCATGATCTACCAAAAATCCATCCTTGCACATTACGTGACCAAACAATGTGACAAAACATGTACAGAAGATGCACTTCTTCAAATTTAATGAAATATGGAGTTGGATACATCAATCCAACATCATCCGAAGTGCTTTCATGTGTCCCTTCAACAAAATGAACATTTTCCAATCATCCAAATGAACTTCCAGAAAATTGTGGATGAATTCATTGAAGGTTGCAAACACTACCTAGGAAAATACCATGGGGGAATTATTTAAGCCAAAAGGAATTAGAATGCACACAAAGGACCCCCATTCTGTCGCAAAGGTGGTTTTAGATTCATTCTCCTATGCAATATGAACCCAATGATACCTTGATAAGTTGTTTGTAAAACAATAGGCTTCTCGGTCACCAACATTTTCTAGCACCTCATCTATGAAAGGTGTAGGGAAAGTGTCATGGAAAAAGGTTGTGTTTATACTTCTCAGATCTACACAGATTCAAATATCAGTGATCTTATTAGGTTTCAGCACCACAGGACTAATCCAATCAGACTCTTCCACAAGAACAATAATTCTAGCGTCCAATATCCAATCCAAATCTTTGCGCACTTTTTCCTTGTTCTTGGTTTTTAATAGGAAAGGTCTCCACTTGATTGGTTTGACATATGGTTTAAGATGAATCTTCATGGCCCCTAGGGATCCGGTAATTCCCTTCATTTTTAAAAAGTTTCATTGAAATAGGTCCTCATATTCCTTGAGTAAGTCTACCATTTGAGTGGCAATCTCCTTATCCCAATAGTCTCTAATGATGTCCACATTGGGTGCTTCCTCAATGACAATATCATGTTTCTTGGTTTCAATCAGACCATTATAGTTTGGTGAAACCATTTCTTGCACCTCAACTTTTAGTGTGTGATATCCTTTAGATTTGTTAAATTATATTCCTTGTTGGTCCTCATCATCAATATTGTCAACATCGATCTTCCAACAATGGACTGCCTCTTTCATTTTTTCTAGTAGACGATGATATGAGAAGACTACCTTGGCTATGTTTTCATTTGGTTTTCAATGAAATATACTGCCCTTAATCTGAAGGAGTCCCTCTCTTTGAGATGCATCTTCTGTTCTAAAGTGGAATGTTGAGTAAAATTGTAAACTTACATGGGTCTAATCCACCAATATTTTCCTTCTAAGTTCCTCTTAGATATACCAAATCCTAGGAACCATATCCATAGTATGGATGAATCAGTGGACCCATTGGGTTTAGGGAATATTCTTAGAATTCTAGTGTCATTCACAAAAAGAAATGTGTTCTTGGGGATCCTCAATACCCTTGTATCAATTGGCTAGTTTGAAATACGAGATTGGCTAAAACCTTATTTTTATCAGTTCGACTACCTACACCTAGTATTGAAGATTCATGTGATGTGTTTTCCACCATTACACAGGGGCTCTCAAAACCATGACATACATGGTCTGAATCCTCTATTATATTGGGAAAACCTTCTCCATATGTACTAGGAATTCCTCTACTATTCCTATTCCATTAAATTGCGGGGCATTGCATAACTCTAATATAATCCAATGCATTTCTCTAGTTATCTTTGAACATCTGCGAGTAGAGACCTCATATATATTGTTCTTCCATATTTCCATAACATCTTGTAAGTCAGTGTCATAAGAATTGACGCTCTATTAACTTAATTCTCCATATGCGATGGGATTGATATAGTCTTCCCTTCACCCAGTGATATTTTAAATGTTTTCAATTAATTAACTCTGCACATCCTCATCCACTAGCCCATTATACTTGTCTCCTTCATTTGTATCTATAGGTGTGATCACACATATGATTATTTTCTCAAATGACATCTGCCTCTTCTTCAAATTCAGGCATTGCATTGTTGTCAAAGTCCCAATCAATGGTCAGTAATGCAGGATATGGGTCTGAGTCATCCATAATTTCTATGACCTCAAAGTCATCCTTTGTCTTCACCCCTTCTATGCTTACCTCAACTTGCTCCAATCGGCCTATAGGGTAGATCCTCTACTAATTTGAAAACCACAAATGTATGGGTGACTAGATGAGACTTGAATTTCCCATCAACTCCCATGTCTTCTTTGGCATAATATTCATGTCAAATAATAGGTCCAATATGACTCCATCCATGTCATAACCTCTAATATCAATAGTCATCTTAAACTCTCAACCAGTGCATTTTTCTTGGTAACCTGACACACTTCCCTTTTTGGTAGGGGAGCTCATATATTTCTATTTGTAATCTCTTTCCCCATGAAAGTGGATAACATTTGTGTTAAATTCCTCACAACATCAATATCATTAAGTAACATCAAACAAAAACATAAGAAATCACTTACTTGATTTGTATATTTTGTCTCTAGACCCTACTCGTGCAGTGATTTCTCACACATTGTGTTATTCAACTCCTCAAATGCTTTGTTTCTCTATTGAATTATGCTTTAAATGTCACAACTATTCATTTCTATGTGCTTCTTCCATCAACCTATGTGTTTCATGCTACAACTCTTCACGAATACGAGCTTCCTCCAATGATATTTACATTGTGTGTTGCATGTCCTCCTAAGCACGAGCTTCTTCTAGTGACCTCTATGTCATCCATTGCACTTTTCCCTAGGTATGAGTCTCATCTAGTGACCTATGGGTCTCTTGTTTCACTTCTTCATGGATTTGAGCCTCTTCAAGTGATCTTTATGTTGTGCACTGAAACTCTTTGCATGCTCTTTCTTCTTCCATGACTCTCTACACATCGCATAGAAAAATATTTTGTTGGGAAACATCAAATGTAGGAGGGGGTTGTGTTTCCTTTCTGATATTCCCCTTTGGATTTTTACTTGATCTCTAATATTTCTCATAGACTCTTCCTCTCTTGTCTCCACCGTAGGTTATAACCCAAACATGAACTTCCTCATATTTCTTCTTATTCTTGTGCAAATTTGCATGTACCATATTGAAATTCATATTATTTTCTTCCCACTTCTTCACTAAGTCAGACGAGTTCTCTGTGACATGCTAGGGATTGTAACAATATGCACAATCATGCACGGTTTGGTGAAAAACCTTGATACATGACCAATCTCTACGCAATTGAAACAAGTGGGGGGGGCTACCTCCCCCTCCACCATATCCTTTCTTATGAACAAAACCATATATACCTATGGGACCTCCTTAGTATTCTTCTCTCTCCACACTACCATTATCACCACCCTTCTATTATTTTTGTTCCCGGAATGCATCGCGGGTATTGTCTTGCATGAGCTAGAATGACCGAAAATTATTTACATCATGTCCCATGAATTTAAAAAACTTGCAGAATGAACTATGATGTGTCTTTTGATACTTTTGTAAAGTTGGGAATCGGGATGGAACATATCCCCAATGTTGACATATCTCAAAACATTCCATAAAGGACCCGGTTGGGATTGGACTCGATGCACTCATCACCACGTAGTTTGGAAGTACAAGGCACTCATCCTAGTGATTCCCCGCAACACGAAAAGTGGTACACCATACATTCTTTCACATGAATTTTGTCTTGGACATATCTTGTAGTTGCAACATTATAGTCGACAATTGTGATTTCACCTGTACCAATCCTATGGATGTCCCTACCGCTCCTAGTGTAGCTTCTAGGTGCATTGCAATTTGTACTTCCTTCACTTGAGTCGTCACCTGTTTTTGGGTGAGTGAGAAATGAATGTGGGGAAGTAACCACACAATAAATCACTCTCTATGATGTATGTCTTGAATCCAGAATGTTATCCCATCCAAGAAAATCTTAATCCGATGGTCATAATCCCACACAATTTCTCCTTGTTGTTGCTTAATATCCTTGATCTATGTAATAAAATGAGATTATGACTTTGTATTTTGAAATTTCTTCAGTAAATACCTATTGATATATGTTAGATACCTCAACTGTCCCACTAGCATAGTGGCCTTGTAATTCATGTACCACATCAAGGCTTTGTCCCCGAAAGTGGTCTCAAGTTCCACAATATTTGTTGCTTCATATTTGATCCTTATCACAGACCATATTTATTCACATGTGAACCAATGCTTTTCTTCATCATCCTTACTAGTTACATGGAACACGGGTAGCCTCATGGTTCTATCCTTATTATCCATCTTCTACCTCAAACCAAATCTTTTGATCTGACTGTTGGGTGTCAAACTCCTCACTAATGATCTTGTTCTTAGTGAAGTAGAATTTACTTCACCTTCTTCTTCACTCATCTCTTCACTTTGATATCCTTCTAATCTTTATCCTACTCTAATTAAATCACCATATGTTGTTCTTTCTTCTTGATTACTGACGCAGGCCCCCGACCCTCTGTCTAAGATCCGCATAGGATCATTCTAAATTCTCTTCGGGCTAAAGTGGCTCCTTTGGTTCCTTGCTGAAACCTTCAATGAATCTGATCCATAGGTCCTTCACGAAAAATCCACCTGCACCACGTGCACCAAGTGTGAGTCTTCACCTCCACACGACCACAACCCAGGCCTTAGCACAAGAACCTTTCATTACTCGCGATCTCGCGAGTTTGTGAATAGAAGACCCTCGACTCCAAACCTATGATACCCAAGAGTGCAATACGGGTATGGCCCCTTCCTTGCTAGCATCTCTACTAATGACCACTGGCTAGAGCCTAATTCTAGCACCCCTCACAACTTGCAACTTCACGAGTTGGAGTGTTGAGCACTCATGCTCCTCCTTTGCAAATTACCTAGATGTGATAAGTCAACAATGGGTTGAATCCTTTCCTAGGTGGCGTATGTCCACCACCTATCACCCACTTCCACTTTTGTCTGGTGCTTGTTGTTATGCCACCTGTCAACTATGCGGCCCCACCTATCAGGTGTGCTATGTGTTCATACGATCCCTCAGCGCTCGACACTTCGTGACTTCTGTAGTAAAAAAGAAACTCTTTCAATCCCCGAACCTCTGATATGTGATACCCCACGAAGATTATGATCCAACGGTTCTTCCGTGGCTTGGATCGAACAGTCTGGATCTCCTGCTCTGCTCCTCGCAACTCGGGACAAAACCAAGAATTTGGTCTACCTTCCAACCTCATGAACCCCGAGTTCATGAAATGATCCAATGATGTGGGTTGTGACAAGATCAATGTCTCATATTGACCCTCGAATCTTAGGTGATGGGTTTCATCATCCTCTAACCACCTTGCAGCTCCACTGGATCCTACGGTCCTCGCGATTTTGCAAGCTCTCCACGGAGAGTTCTGACCATTCGATTTACTCCTCAATGGCTTATTCCCAATGACTGAGTGTTCTCCCTCCTGAACTTAACTTCTCTACGATAGTTTCAATCTCCGTCTCCCTTTGAACACTTCAAAGGCGTTATCTCTCCTAAGCTTTCACTTGCAAACTCAAGACTTCCAAAAGGTTTCCTTCTCACACTCCTTGTGGAAAACTTTCCAATAACCTTTGGTTATTTGAGTCTTCGACCCTATGCACTCTTTGCAACAGTAGTCCTTCAAATTTCCCCTTGGTTGATAAGTTCTAAGACTTCCACCAGCCTGCGCACACCTTGCATGTCTCTGTGCTTCTCCTGCACTTTTGCTGGTTATGAGAACAACAGTATCTCTCCTAAGCTTTCTGAGATAAAACTTAGAACCTCGTCAATGCACACTTTGCGGATGTTCACTACACTCCTTGTAGGAATTCTCAGGGAGAGAAACAATTGAAACTCATTATTCTACTCTTCCTGACTTCATACAGTCAACATGAAATCATACACACAACACAACATTGTGTTAAGAACCAAATATCAATATAGCATAGAAAAACCTCAGAAAAAGTACTCAATGCCTTGAAAAAGAGATAATTTCAGATAATAAGCCTCTTCGAGGGGGAAACTTCCTTTTACCCCACTTAAATGTTCAAGTACAAGATGATTCAAAATGAAAATGTCTCCTTGGTATATATAGGAGACTAGGAGGTATAATTACAACTAATGGCCTAAAGCCGA
>JASDQU010735831.1:97549-123412 GCA_032191745.1 Picea mariana | reverse complement strand
TGAGACAATATTTTTTCTATTGTATCTCCCAAGTTTCAGCCCTTCTGGGTATCAAACTCTATTTTATGTAGTTCTCTAATATTTCTTCTCTGTAATGCCACAGGTCTGATCAAAATTGGATGTGCCAAGTGGAATTTACGGTAACTTCCCCACAACTTGTCGATTTTTGGCCTTTCCAGGAGATCTCACTTGTATAGCATGCCTCGCACAAAATAATTGATATAAAATTCTGAAAATCACACCGAAATTATTACAGACTGTCCATAATCCAATGAAACCAGTCCCACTCAATTTGGATACTTTAGGAAGAAGTTATGACTTTTTTACCTGGAACACCTTCTTGAGACTAGTCAATAGGACTAGTCAGATACCCTATTTTACACAAGGTGTATCTACAAAGTTAAGATGACCCAGAAGCTGAAATGTTTACCACATATACCTTACTGATTTTTGTAAATAGCCTCCAGAGTTTAGGATCTAAAACATTACAGAAAAGTTTTTATAGAGAAAATTTTGCAATGACTTAGTTTAGGATGATTCCAGAATCCTATCTTGTACAGGCTGTATCTCCAAAAGTATAACACCTCAAGAGATGAATTTTGAACCCAATGTACCTTGATCTGTCTACTAAATATACTCCAAGATATTCCTTTTGAAACATTGTAGAAAAAACGTTATAGCAAAAATTCCAAGGTGTCTCAGATGTAGCAGCGAAACCCTAAGACCTTGAGCTCTGATACCATATGTTAAGAACCAAATATCAATATAGCATAGAAAAACCTCAGAAAAAGTACTCAACGCCTTGAAAAAGAGATAATTTAAGATAATAAGCCTCTTCAAGGGGGAAACCTCCTTTTACCCCACTTAAATGTTCAAGTACAAGATGATTCAAAATGAAAATGTCTCCTTGGTATATATAGGAGACTAGGAGGTATAATTACAACTAATGGCCTAAAGCTGGCATAAATAAAATAACATTACTAATATAATATGCCCCAATTGAGGGGTAATGAGCCAATATTAGGGCTTAACACATTGAGATAAATTCATAATAGAGAAACAAACCACTGTAAGCATACCATTCAACAAATGTAAATAGTAAGCATCATAACACCATGAAAGTTGATTCAAAGCTTCATATATTAATTCAAATGCTCTTGTACATGGGTTCTTCTCTACAACTCTCTGCTACATCTCTCAATGATGATAATGTTACTATTACTCTTCCAATGATACAAGGGTGAGGGTCTCTATATCCTTTTTCCCTCCTATGCTTCTAAACTGTGTAATCTAACATTCATATCTACCTACTTTACATTAACATACTTAAATGCCTATTACATTCGGCAGATGAGAATAATTTCTCTAGATCTGTTCATATCTCCAAGACATAAATGTAAGTACGCTTCTCCTTGCTATTACATTAATGCTTCAGTTTTTCAAAATTCAAAACATTCTCATAAAAACGTGCCATTTTTCATCCACGCGTTCAATTGTTCCTTTGGCTAGGCACATGCTTTGGCTTTGTACGATGCTCTTGCATCATACTCCCTCGCTTGAAAATTTTCATGAACTCCTATTCATGAGCTCTTGCAGTCTGTCCATGGTTTTGAATTTCTTCTTCATTCTCCCAACTGGAATCTTCAACTAGATGTCCCTTCCACTTGACCAAGTATTCAAAATACTCCTTTCTCCTGGTCTTTCTGCTAATCCTCTTATCAATTATGCTTTCCATTTGTGGCTTTTCAGCTACAGGAATTTGTTTTTTCCATTGGACTTCTTCTTGCTCATCCTCTGCTCCTACTTCTTCAGCTCTATAAGGATACAAATCTGCAACATTGAATATCGGTGAGATTCCGACCCCATCGGGTAATTCAATCTCATATGCGTTTACCCCAAATTTCCTTATGACCTTGCATGGTCCAATATTTTTCATCTTCAACTTATTATACGTTCCCCTTGGGAACCTCTCCTTCCTCAGATGTGCAAGAATCAAATCACCAACTTCAATTTGAGGTTCTTGCCTGTGTTGGTCTGCTCTCTTCTTGTATTCTTGACTTGAACTCTGCAATCGCTCCTTAACTCGGTTGTGAAGCTCCTTCATTCCTTCTGCAAAGTCCTCTGCACTAGCACTTATGAATTCAGCTTGTTCTGCATCTTTCAATTCAAAAACTCCCCTTGGTTGCATTCCATATACAATCTGGAATGGACTCTACCCTGTGCTTCTATTGAGTGAATCATTTTAAGTGAATTCCACCTATGGCAAAATGTGATCCCACTAACTGTGGTGTTCAGTCACTAAGCTTCTCAGCAAATCTCCCAATCTTCTATTTACGACCTCTATCTGTCCATCCATCTGAGGATGATATGATGAGCTAAAAGACAAAATTGTCCCTAGCTTTTTCCATAAGGTCCTCCAGAAATGTCCCACAAACTTGTTATCTCTATCAGAAATGATACTCCTTGGCAAACCGTGAAGTCTGACAACTTCCTTGAAAAACAGGTTCGCAATATGAGTTGTGTCACTGGTTTTCTGGCATGGTATGAAATGTGCCATCTTTGAAAATCTGTTGACTACCACAAATATTGAATCACATCCTCTGTGTGTCCTTGGCAGCCCCAATATGAAATCCATGCTCACTGCATCCCATGGCCTTTTTGGTATGGGTAGTGGCTGGTATAACCCTGTGTTCTGCCTTTTTCCTTTCATGTGCTGACAAATTCTGCACCTGTCCACAAATTTCTTGACATCTTTCCTCATCCCTGGCCAATAATATGATCTATTCAACTTTGAAAACATCTTATCATGACCAAAGTGTCCAACCAATCCTCCACTATTCTTTTCCTTCAGCAAATTCTCCCTCATGGAGCATTTCAGAATACATAGCTGATTTCCCTTGAACAATAATCCATCCCGGATCATGTATTCAGTCCATTGGTTTCTGTCTCTGAGAATTGGATTCTCAGATGCCTCATATGCCTCCTTGAATTCTGGATCATCTCTGTACATTTCTTTGAGGTTATCAAAACCCAAAGTCTTGACTCTAAATTCCTGCATAAGAAAACATTTCCTGCTAAAAGCATCAACAACTTTGTTAGCAGTTCCAGAAATATGCTTAATCACAAAAGTAAAATTATGCATGAATTCAACCCATTTAGCATGTTTTTGGTTCAACTTCTCCTGTCAAGTCACAAATTGTAAAGCGTGATTATCGTTGTACAAAACAAACTCCTTGGGAACCAAATAGTGTCTCCACTTTTTCAGCGCTTGTATGACTGCATAGAATTCTTTGTCATATGTGGAGTACTTAATCTTATCTTCATTCAGTTTTTCACTGAAGTACGTGACCGGCCTGTCATGTTGGCTCAAGACTACTCCAATTGCAAATCTACTCGCATCACACCTGACCTAGAATGTCTTGCTGAAATTTGGCAAAACCAGAATTAGTTGCTCAGTGATCTTCTTCTTCAGCAGCTCGAAACTCTTCTCTGTTTCCTTCGTCCAGTGAAAAGATTTATGTCTTTTCTTCACCGTATCCATCATCGATGCACTAATTCCACTGAATTTTCAAATGAATTTCTTGTAGAAGCTAGCCAAACCATGGAAGCTTTGCACTTCAAATACACTCTTCGGTGATGACCAATCCTTAATCGCCTTTATCTTTTCTGGATCCATTTTCAATTCATTTGCAGAGATAATGAAACCCAAATAAATGAGTTTTGTCCTCATAAATGACGATTTCTTCATATTGATCAACAATCTCTCTTGCTGTAATATTTTCATTACTGCAACTAAATGCTTTAAGTGTTCGACTTCTGTTTTGCTAAAAATTAATATATCATCAAGATATACAATGATGAATTTCCCTATGAAATCCTATAGGACTTTGTTCATCAATCTCATGAAAGTATTGGGTGCATTCATTAAGCCAATTGGCATGACAAGCCATTCATACAACCCTTCATTTGTCTTGAATGTTGTCTTCCATTCATCACCTTCTCTCATTCGAATTTGATGATACCCACTTTTCCAATCAACCTTTGAAAAAAACTTTGCTCCACTCAAGCAATCCATCAAGTCATCCATCCTTGGAAATGGAAACCTGTATCTGATGGTAATCTTATTGATCACCCTTGAGTCTGTACACATTCTCCAGCCTCCATCTTTCTTTGTTCTGAGCACTGTCGAAACAACATATGGAATCAAGCTTTCTCGAATCAATCCTTTGTCCATTAAGTCCTAGACCTGTCTCTTAACTTCTTCATTTTCCTGCGGCGTCAACCTGTATGCGGCTTTGTTTGGAAAATTGGCTCCAGGTATAAGATCAATACAATGGCTTATACTCTTGATAGGTGGAAATGAACAAGGTAGTTTGTCCACTACTATATCAACAAACTCTCTCAGCAACTCCTGAATTTCTTCTGGTAGATCATCTATCCTCGTACTGGTCAAAACAATTTTGGGTTTCCTAACCATAATAAATTGTGTGTCTTCCTTCTTCTTAACCTCATTAAGAAGTTCCTTCCCACTCATGAGAAGTACAGTGTTGCTCACCTTCGTTTTCACTTCTTTATCCTTAATCAACAGCAACATGTGCATCCTACCATTTTTCTCCAGGGTGTATGTGTTCTTTCTCCCATCATGAACCATGTTTCTGTCATATTTCCATGGTATACCCAGCAATAGATGACAAACATCCATGGGAATGACATCACATAATATTTCATCTTTATATCCTCCTATTTTAAATTCGACTAAACAATGTTTAGTGACATTTACCTAATTTCCTTTTTGTAGCCACAAAACTCTGTATAGGCTTGAATGTGCAACAGTCTCCAGCTCCAGCTTTTCTACCATCTTTGTAGATACGAGATTGTCTATGTGTTGACGGGCGAAATTGAATGCTCGTCAACTGGAGGAGTGGGTCCATTCCGGGGTTGTCTAAATAACCCAAGCCATTTGGGATGATCCACCCTGATGGGTTTAGCGGCTCCGTTGGCCGATCTAAGTCCTAGGAAAACAAAAGGAAACTAAACTAAAAGAACTAATCTAAATGAGAAAAAACATCTACAACAAACTATATACAAATCTGAAAATATATATATTGTTTACTATCTAATATTATAGAGCAATCATTCTACTTATTAAATGTTCAGCTTATCAATACAATTAAATCTCAATTACATATGTACAATATTTACAGAATACAAATTTTCATCGAAATTTGTAAAATCATTTGTATTATGACAGTGAAACTATTGTTTTTGATTTTTATAATTTTTTATGAGAAAGAAATAAAATGAAAATTAACTAAGCTGAGCAATTAAAATAATAATCCTAATTGTAAATCTGAACTATATATCTATCTAAACTTACTGAGAATTCTCAAATTTATTAACTATTAAATAACAAACTAACCTGAAGTAACGCTTCCTATTTGTCCTGTGCACAGTACTTGATTTAGCTATTTGGTGGGAGGAAACCCGCACCAGATTCTCCACAGGCTTCTTGTAAACAGGAAGCAACAATGCTCTTTGAATATGAATGACAAAAAAAACAAGACATAAAACAACAACAATTTTATAATTTACAAATCATCACAGTTAGATAAATCCCTGTGGGAAGATTTGTACAGAACAATTCATTCAACGAAGAAGATAAACCTTTATTCATTAAATTGAAATAGAGTAATTGTTGTACTAAAAATGAGATACATAAGATATGGACATAATTTAAATCACAACGCATCAACCTATAACAATTCTTGATATCTAAAGTAGTCAATGACTTGATCACAAATTAAAATGCACAAAACTTGAACGAAAGTATGATAAATTGAAAGCTAAAGCTATTACAAAAGATCCACTTCCATTTGAGTCTGTATCATCATAAATCCATAGTCTTTGTTCTCCCAACAATGATGGGTTCATTAAAAAAATTAATGAGTATATAAAGGCCACAGGGTAAAACATCCCTATGGGAATTATCAAAAAATCTTTACAAAATAATCTGCGAACAATCTCCCAAGTCTCTATTTCTGCCTATGACTAACAACTTAAAACAAAACTATATCACAAAAAGAATGTTCTAAACTGCCACATCATGTCCAATTTGTCATTGAAATTCGTATGTACTTGTATGTGGACAAGAATAAACAAGTTTAGATAACGTTTTATTTGTAAAATTAACAAAAATATAATTTTTATGACTAGCTACAGAACCTCACGATTCTGTAGCTGGTCATATTTACAAACAGAATCATTTTAAATCAATCCAAATGATAACAAAAATACATTCGACCCATTAAACAAATCCTTAATTACTAATTTAAAGCAAAGAAAATCATTCATGCTAGAAGTAACCAAATCTTTTATGCCAAACAAAATCATGTCCAATTAACCGAATGGTAACAGGGATATATGGGATCTGTCAACCAACCTTTTTATTACCAATTTGAAACAGACATAATCGTTTTGACAATTCAAAACTAACGAAATCATTTTTTTGAATCAATTTCAATCAAAACAGACTATAATTGATCAAACAAATCTTTTGTACTCACTTAACACAAACACAATAGTTTATGTCAATTCAGAACTTAACAAAATCATTGTTGAATCAAAACAAAACTAACAGAATCATTTTTTTAATTCAAAACTAACAGAACTATATCAAACCAATCTTTGATATTAATCCAACGCCTACACAAATGACTATGCTAATTCAAGGCGTACAACATCGTTTCTGAATCAAACCAAATAGAAATAAATCGAACTAACTCAGGGCCGACACAATCGTTATACTAATTCAAGAGTAATAAAATCGTATTAATCAAACATAGCTATATTCGATTTTAGCAAACAAATCTTTTGTACATGATTCAAAACGACATCATTCTTGGTAGTTTGAAAATAACAGAATCGTTTTGAATCTATTCAAACAAACAGAACTAATTTGGAGAAAACACAATCGGCTAACCAAATCATTCAAAAATCGATATTGAAATACATACCTGGGATGTAGAAAAATGATTCAGTCAGGATAAATTTGAGTTGACAAAGGCAATAGCTACCTCAACATTCCTGAAGACAATTGAACCCGTAGTCTTTTTCTTCTTCTCGTTGGCTTGTAGCCTGTCATTTTCCTTTGACAACACAGTAACCCGTTCCTCCAATGATTTAATTTTAGATTGCAACAAAGGAACATCCGTGTAGTAACGTTCAAGCCAAGAATTGTATTGAGTACACGATGGTTGATCAGGCCTTGGAATTACATGTGAGGGTTCTTTTAAGTTACCAGGGGTTACACAGTGAAGCTTAATTCCTGGGAATTTAGGGTCATCCTTGAGGCACGGTGGTAGGTTGGAAACATAGTCATAGGGTTCCACAGAAAGGAGGCCGTGAGAGTAAGGGTATTCCTCGGCAAAAAAGCATTCAATCTTAGAGTCTAAATCCTCATTCAAAATAATAGGCTTCTGGTCAACGTTTTGTTTGGGCTTGTTCCAAGCACACCTAGATATCCATCGTGCATTCTTCTTTCCCTTACTATTGACACCAGTATCACCTTTGCCTTTCTTCCTTACAGGCCTCTTGACGGTCTTAGTATTGTCTTTAGCACACGGGTCGTCCATGGTATCGGGTAGGTCAATGTTGGGGCAGTTTGAGGGTTTGACAGGGGGTAGAAGGGTAGGAGGTGGCACGATGGGCCCAACCAGGGTTTTAGTGACCACAACCTTGTCCACTTGGCCACACTCGGGAGTGGCAAAGCCATTCCTTGATAGGAAGGCTTGCCAACAGTCACCACTAAGCTTCAACTGATGGAAAATAATGATTTTGATCAAGCAGTGATGGAAAAGGCTGCTATCAGCCTTCTCACGCTTAAATCATTTAGACATTTTATATAGGCTGTGTAGGAGGTAGTGAGGCATATTCAGAGGGTAGTCTATAAAATTCATAAGGAACCTGAGATGATAAAGAAACACCAAACCATAACGACCTTCACAAGTCACAAATTGCTTAACAATTGCTAATAGATCATGCCACCCGGTCTTAAGGGCAGTGACAGGCATACCTCTATCACAACTAACAATCTTCCTCGATGTGAATAGGAGTGGCCATGGCACCTCGTCCACTTTTGAATTCTTAAACCACCTCTACCCTTTAGCTGGTAATCCTATAGATGAGCTAAGGAATTCCTCATTTAGGTCGAGTTGGATATACCCAACCTTAGCCCTGCATCCGTCGAATGTGAGGGCAAACTCTTGGGTGACCGTAAGGTTGAAACCCTCAAATTTTTGGATAAAAACTAGCCAGCCACTATTCTCCAGGTCTTCATGAGCATTGTCAAATAGCAGGAGCGTTTGGATGCCATGAGGTTCTATGTGCACCACAGGTGCCATAGGAGAGAGTACACAATGAGCCGGGTAAAGGGACAAGGGTTTGGATAGGTTATACGCAGGACCAAAGGCTCAGAAATTTCCCCAAAACCAACAGAGGTAACCTGAGATACAAGGCAGGCATTAATGCCTAAGTGTGCAAGGGTGGTGGAACGAAACAAACCCATGAAAAAAAATCATATCGAATGTACAATTGATGGCGCTATGGAGATTTAAATCATTATTAGTGTGTGTTAAAAAAAATGTCAATCAAACAACTATTGAAAACCATGATAATTTGACCCAAATATTTGCGCAAGCAATAGTGTTTGTATGATTTAAAACAAAGCAATATTTCGAATTTATCACCAAAGGTTTGACCATAAAACTTATGCATTGTATAAAACCATTGCGCCATAGGTCTAATCATAATGTTAATGCGTTCTCATGAAACCATTGCATCAAGGATTCAATCACAACCATTAGAATACCATCACAATCTCATAAAAATGAAGCCATATTAATAACAAAAAAATGCCAAGTGAGTAAAGGTTTTAGTGTCTTGCCAACTGTGCGACTGTCATTAAGTTAGAGGTGAGATGACCACATAAACAAGAGTAACCATAATAATTCAGTGACAATTTTAATGCCATCGACATGACTTTGAACTCAAGGTTTTCACGCTTGCAGTCGTGAAAACGAGAACAAAAGGCAGGTGTGAAAATGCGCAAAATAATCATGTCGTTTTATTCAAAAGATTGCGATGAGAATCAAGGGTTACAAAACACTTGTATAGGCAGAAAAATGTGAAATGGCTGCCAACATTGTGCTACTATTGTCCACTATGACCTTGCATACTCTATTCTTAGTTTTGCAAGCAGTCTGAAATAGACTATTTCTTTGGGATGGGTTCTCTAGTTCCTTCTCTGGTTTCAAGAGAATTTTCCTCATCATCAAAGATGTTCTTCCCTCAGCATATTATTCCTCAACATTCCATCCTTGAGCTTCAGTAACATGAGTTTCACCACCATCTTTCTTCTTATCTAGACACTCATAGGATTTATGTCCAATTTTTCCAGAGACAAAGCATTTCACTTCACCTCCTCTTCCTCTTCCTCTTCCTCTGGCTCGAGGAAAAGTATTTCTATCAGCATACTACCTTCCCTATGAGCTTCCTCCTCTCTCAGGTTGAGTTTGAGGTTTCTTCCCCTCTTCTTTAAGCTTCTGAGTTCTGTCCTGGGAAATTGTCTTGCCTCTGCTTTGACTTTTACCTCGGCCTCTCTGAACTTGCTTCTGGCTCAGCTTCTCTTCATCTTTCAGAGCCATCTGATAAGCATCTTCCATAGTCCAAATGGTCATCATTCTCATCTCATCTTGAATTTCATATCGCAGACCATTCATGTACCTGGAAAATTGTTCATCATCGCTTTCCCAATTGCCTGCTCTGATGTTTATCCTGTAGAATTATTCAGTATATTCTTTCAGTGACATCAACTTCTGTCTCAAATTTTTCATCCTCTGAAACAGAGTGATTTGATAATCCCTAGATATGAATTTGGCTTTCATCTTTGCAACCATTCTATCCTAGCTCTTGATTTTCTGCTTTCCCTTGCGGCATTTGTCAGCCTGCAATTCATCCAACCATAGTGTTGCATGCCCTTTAAGTCTAGTAACGACATGTTTGACTTTCTTATCTTCCTCGACATCCTCATAGTCAAAGTATTTGTCTAGAGCTCTAATCCAGTCTAGAAGCTCTTCAACATCCAAGTTTCCCTCATACACATGTCCATCTTTTGTCTGGAACCTATCCTTGCAACATCCCCGAATAGGCGTTCTTCCGCAGCATCTTCGACTACAACTTCTTCATTTTCAGCTTCATTTTCACTTTCAGCTTCGTTGATATCTCCAGTGCCAACTGTGCACCTCTGTGTTGTCTCCATAGCATCAATCTTGGCACATAATTCATGGATTTCTCTTTCCCTTGCTGGATCAGGTATTTTCCTTTCTCTTCTTCTCGGCATTTCTCTTTCCTCTGTTGGATCAGGTATTTTCCTGTCTCTTCCTCTCAGCGACATGGCTGTAAAATTTTCTCCCTTCTCTCTACTACAGAATGAAAAGAATTTATTCTGTTCTCTAATACCAAATGGTAGCAAGACCCCCACCCCTCTGTCCAAGATCCGCACAAGATCGTTCTAAATTCTCCTTAGGCCGAAGTGGCTCCTTTAGTTTCTTGTTGAAACCTTCAATGAATCCAATCCACAGGTCCTTCATGAAAACTCCACCTGCACCACATGCACCAGGTGTGAGTCTTCGCCTCCACATGACCACAACCCGGGCCTTAGTGCAAGCACCTTTCATGACTCGTGATCTCGCGAGTTTGTGAATTGAACACCCTTGACTCCAAACCTATGATACCCGAGAGTACGATACGGGTATGGCCCCTTCCTTTCTAGCGCCTCTACTAATGACCATTGGCTAGGGCCTAATTATAGCACCCCTCACAACTCACAACTTCGTGAGTTGGAGTGTTGAGCCCTCATGCTCCTCCTTTGCGAATCCTCGAGACGCAATAAATCAACAATGGCTTGAATCCATTCCCAGGTGATGTGTGTCCACCACCTGTCACCCACTTCCACTTTTCACTGGCGCTTGTTGTTACACCACANATGACCATTGGCTAGGGCCTAATTATAGCACCCCTCACAACTCACAACTTCGTGAGTTGGAGTGTTGAGCCCTCATGCTCCTCCTTTGCGAATCCTCGAGACGCAATAAATCATCAATGGCTTGAATCCATTCCCAGGTGATGTGTGTCCACCACCTGTCACCCACTTCCACTTTTCACTGGCGCTTGTTGTTACACCACATGTCAACTATGCAGCCCCACCTATCGGGTGTGCTACGTGTTCATACAAGCCCTCAACGCTTGGCACTTCGTGACTTCGGTATTTGAAAAGAAACTCTTTCAATCCTTGAACCTATGATATGCGATACCCTGTGAAGGTTCTAATCCAACGGTTCTTCCGTAGCTTGGATCCAACGGTCTGGATCTCCTTCTCTGCTTCTCACAACTCGGGACGAAACCAAGAATTTGGTCTACCTTCCAACCTCACGAACCTCAAGTTCATGAAATGATCCAATGACGTGGGTTGTGACGAGATCAATGGCTCATATTGACCCTCGAATCCTGGGTGATGGGTTTCACCATCCTTTAACCACCTTGCAACTCCACTGGATCCTACGGTCTTCACAGTTTCACAAGCTCTCCACGGAGAGTTCTGACCATTTGATTTAATCCTCAATGGATTCTACCCAACGACTGAGTGTTCTGCCTCCTGAACTTAAATTCTCTACGACAGTTTCAATATCCGTCTCCCTTTGAACACTTCAAAGGCGTTATCTCTCCTGAGCTTTCACTTGCAAACTCAAGACTTCCAAAAGGTTTCCTGCTCGCACTCCTTGCGACAAACTTTCCAATAACCTTTGGTTATTTGAGTATTCGACCCTGTGCATTTTTTGAAATAGTAGTCCTTCAATTTTCCCCTTGGTTGATAAGTTCTAAGACTTCCACCAGCCTGTGCACACCTTGCATGGCTCTGTGCTTCTCCTGCACTTCTTCTAGTTATGAGAACAACAGTATCTCTCCTGAGCTTTCTGAGATAAAACTCAGAACCTTGTCAACGCACACTTTGCAGACGTTCACTGCACTCCTTGTAGGAATTCTCAGGGAGAGAAACAATTGAAACTCATTATTCTACTCTTCTTGACTTCATACATTCAACATGAAATCATACACACAACATAGCATTGAGATAAATGCATAACAAAGAAACAAATCACTGTAAGCATACCATTCAACAAATGTAAACAGTAAGCATCATAACACCATGAAAGTTGAGTCAAAGCTTCATATATTAACTCAAATTCTTCTGTACATGGGTTCTTCTCTACATTTGTCTTCTACAACTCTCAATGATGATAATTTTACTGTTACTGTTACAATGATACAAGGGTGAGGGTGTCTATATCCGTTTTCCCTCCTACGCTTCTAAAATGTTTAATCTAGCATTCATATATACCTACTTTACATTAACATACTTAAATGCCTATTACATCTAGCAAATGAGAATAATTTATTCAGATCTGTTCATATCTCCAAGACATAAATGTAAGTATGCTTCTCCTTGCTATTACATTAATGGTTCAGTTTTTCAAAATTCAAAACATTCTCATAAAAAGTGCCCTTTTTCATCTATGCATTCAGCGGTTCCTTTGTCTAGGTGCGTGCTTTGGATTTGTACGACGCTCCTGCATCAATTACAAATACACAAGGAGGGTGGTTCAAAATGGGGGTAAGTCCATCTCCTCCTAAAATTTCTTGTGAGGGGACCCAAAGATATTCCTACATGTAGTCATTCAAGGCTATCTGTAATCACCAATTCTTCTCCCCCACCACTAGAGGATCCTCCATCTTCCTTCCTTTTTCCTACACCCCTACTCTTCACCCCATATTCCTCTATGGTTTCTTCACTATGCAACAACCAAGGGGCTCAGACTTCGTCACCTAGGCCCCTATGACCACTACTACTCCTACTCCTACAAATAGTATGCCCACTGGACACCTATCCTTAATTTTGCACCTCTTTGTGGGAATATCCTCACCTGTGCTCCACTCTGGCACAACAAAAGTTTTTGAATTTCCTTCTGGTGTTGTCTCTTTCCTATTCATTCTAGGCCTGACTCCTCATCGCGCTCCCCTGGCTAAATTTATTCCATCTCTTTTATCTTCTTTCCTTCTTAGCTCAACTCTTCTTGCATATATATTGGATCTCTCTCTCTCTTCTTCTCTTCTTGGTTCATCCCATTCCTCACCTCATTTTAGCAACTTCAATATTCCTCTCAACAAATCCATCTCCTCTCTCATTTCCCTCCCATCGTTTCACCCCCCCCATCACTAGGGGAGTTTAATCATCCATCTTGTTAGGATCCATGCACATCATTTGTTTATCAATGAACAACATTTTGATTAAGAGTGGGATCTCTTCTAGCATTTGTTTTCTTGGACCCTGTGTGAACTTTCTTTCAGCCTCATTGAAAGAATCAGTGTAATCCACAACACATTCAATAATATATCCCTCATTTACTGGAGTAAACAATAAATCAATGGCTCAAGTCCACTTGTTGTCCAATGTCTTCATCCTATCAAGTGTGGCTTCATCCCAAACCACTAGTTTTGGAGGCCAAAAAGAAGAATTGGTAGTATTTTTCCTTTTTATCCATTCATACAACAAACAAGGAATTTTTTCAAAGAAAACCTCATGCATATGAGTAAAAATATACTTATCTTTCCATCTCTTCACATTGAATCTCATACCTTGAGTCTCTTGCAAAGAAAACTCATGTTCCTTTGCAATTATATAGTCTTGAATTTCCTCCCGAGATCAATACCACCTCATATGGTGCCTTCATCCTTCATTACAATACTTTCACGTCCCGACAATGGAACCATTTGTTGGGTCATTTCATGCTTGCACACATCCTTCTTAATGCTTGGGAGTTTAGGCCTAGGGTTCATCCAAACATGACTAAAAAAACCCATAAAGCATTAGCATATCAATATTCAACCAAGGCCAAAGAAGATCTCACCCAAGATGCAATGAGGATCACAGAGACCATCTGGTATTGTGTTGGGGATGTAGTACTAAACAGACACAAATCAATATGGTTTGACATTCATACATTGCATAGCTAAAAAATTACTATCGTTATGATGTAAAATAAATACACACACATATCCAAATAACATATGAATGACACATGATAGATCAAAATCGTTGTAACTCTATTATTCTTTCCATTCCATTAAACACATGCATACATTAAGAAACAAATACTTGACAACAAAAAAGTCTAGTATTCTTCAAATAATTCCTATACCTTACAATATATCATGCCATGTGCATCCTTGAATACCTTAGACATATGACAAAATCAGAATCCCACTCGAAAGCATTACAAAATTAAAAAAATAAGAGTCTCAAAGCGAGCTCTGCAACAATGGACAACAAAAATGACTTATTAAATGCACTGAATGATTGTCTAACTTTATTTATGTTGACAATACTCCCTTTTATATATTTCGTTTCTCAAGATATTTGTCTCTTTCAAATCTACTCCATTCCTTCTACTGAATAACAATCTCGCATTCTTTTTCTACCTTCTCACATCCACATATCCTTTCTGGAATTGAGGAAATATTAACTACCTCGTCAACTCATCTTTTTTCAGCTCCACATTCCCTTGTACTGTTGATAGTAATCATTATGGGATATTTCCCAATGATACCTTGATTCCAGTGTGTGTCTTCTTTATTTTGGGTGTGCTTCTCAAAATGGAGGCTGACACACATTTGGTAGACTTTAGACTTAGTGCGTAATATCAAAACTTGGTTTGGCGTGCACTTCTTGTAATTCTCCGCGCATTATCTTGGGTGCATGCAAATCTACAATGGGAATGCACAACTTCATTTGTGAATGTACGTGATATTAAACCAAAAATTTTGGTTCCAACAAACTGTCATCTGACATGATGATAGTTACCGAATGTAAACACTCTCCCTTGTTTTATAAAAGGTAGAAAACTAAGAAGAAAAATTATTTTTCCTATTGTATATTGGATCAATACTATTACTACTAATGAATAGAGCAAGAGACATCTTGGAAATTTTTGATTCATACAATTATGTATAATATCTTCCTTTGATCATCTATCTTCTACTTGAATGTTATATAACGTAGTTGTATGAATTATTTATTCATTCTATTCTTAATGTTGATGTTGTCACTGATTTCCTTATGAGTACAAAAATGGTGTCATGGATATAATATGAAATTAATTGTTGTTGTATCTATATCATTGTTATGTTCATTTATTACTTGCATACATGAATTACTTATATTGCTAGTTAGATCATTTTTCACTATGCTCATACTCTTTTGGATTGCTCCTGATCAAGATAGGATAGGAAAATGTAGAATAAGTTTAGAACAATTTTAGATAGCAATAGTTAGATATTTAGTTCATATTTTAATTCATATGAGAACATTTTAATCTAATATTCATAATTGAATATATTTTAGAGTGGCAACCAAACCCACATACTGGTCGGAAATGATATACCAAACGAGAGTAGGTCTAATTGGCACTTGACATTAGGTGTTCTTCCTTACCTAATTCACAAGACATTTGGACGTGTCAAAACTATGTGGGAGGTGTTTTTCTTGGCAATAATGCATTGATAATAGTGGATTTAAACTCTCTCTAGGGAATTCCTAGTTTTGGTTTTACAGCCTTGGAGAGTTCACTCTCCAATCCTACACCAAGTCTGTAAGTCCTAATATATGTTTGTTTGATAAAAATAAAAGAGTATGATAGTTTTTGAATTAAGCCCTTTTATTTTAGTGGTTTTTTATTACTCAAAGGATATGGAATAGAATAAATCATGTTTTGACTCTTTCAAAGACAAACAAAATTGAAATATGAAGAAGCAACAAATGCAAATTTTATCTTTTGATGAAAACTGTCTAAGGGAGAGAAACAAAGTTTCTTTTTCCATAAATTCAAGAAATGAAAAACAATGCCACACCTGAAATTTAATTACCATCAATCCCAAAATGATTTTAGATCCTGAAAGAAAATAATCAATAGTCAATGCTTATAAAAAAACACCAAGAAGATCAACCCTATGTGACTATGAGTTGCAATTTTTTTTTTCTCACTAATAAGTATAATGAAAGAAAAAGTGCATGACACATTCAATAAAAAATTGCAAAATATCTCTATATGATTTTGGTGATGGTCAATATTCACATGCCAACGTCAATACTTGAAGCATACCCAAAACTTTGAAACAAATTGACTATGCAATGCAAATTCCTTTCGATTTTCATATGAATGTTACAAATGAAAAGAAGAGCACACAACATAGCTAGATTATAATAAACAAGCACAAGAAAACTACTTAGATCACTACTCATCGGGCCTAACTCATGGAAACCATGCAATAAAGGATGAAGTCAATGTGAGACTCTTAGATCCATTTGGAAAAGAAATACAAAAGAGACATACCTATCCAAGAATCTAAGGATAAGTTATAGACCACTTGCAACCTCCCCATTCCAATACTCAGCCAAATATGAGAGTAAACCGAGTGAATTTCTCAAAAACCTACCATATAGGAGGTGGTTATGGGTTGTCAATGTGAAAAAAGTGACCACTTCCTAACGATCATTCATTTCCAACGAGGAAAGTGTGATTCTTTTTGTCTATAAGGAAAATAGAAGTGACCATGGGACAAAAAGAGAAAAACTTAGCAGATTAATCCCATATCTAAGAGATATTGAGGTTTCAAGGACCCAAACAAAAGTAACAGATAGCACTAAGTTACCAAAAACATCCAAAAATGAAAAAATTAACAGGGGAACTTATAAAAATAAGAAGCGAAAGATAGGATATCCCCAATGGAGTCACGAATTATGTTGTAGAGTAAAATCTCCTATGAATATGTGATCACTCCAACTGATCTGATAGGTATAAAGGATAGACTGTGGGTATATCTCTATGGTATCTACAATCTAGATCTAAATTCTTCATTCAATTTATACTAGTGAGGATAGGAGGGTAGTGTTAAACACATAAGATTGTATGGGTCAAAAAATTCACCTTGGTTTTGTTTTTAGAGTCATAAGGTTTATAGGATCATGTCAAGGAGGATTTATGGTTTTCAGAGCCTACATTTAACCACTTCTCCAGGTATTATGTCATACCATCATCTAACAAACTCCTTGAAGTGTGAAAGCTATGTTTGAGTTGGCACTGGGAACTGGTTAAGGAGGAGCATTGGAGGTTAGATAGCTTAGAAACACACCTGTTTAACTTTGATGGAATCTACATCAAGACCAATTTTACCAAGTACTCCATGAGATTTTTCATGTTTTTTTAAAAACTGAAAGAAGGGTTTTGGCTAACTCATCTATTGGCGCTACAATCTAGCACTGTAAATTCATTTCCTGTAGCATTTTCTTCTAAATATTTGATTATAAATCCCAAATGGTGAAGTGGGTTTTTATAAAATAGTTTTTGGACGAGCATGATAATGGAATTGACCTGTTGACCAAAATTCAGCCTGACCCAGTTTGGCATTTGAAAGATAAAATTAAAACACTAGTGCACTGCAAATTGGCGTTGTAAACTCTCTGTTTTTCATAGTTGTTGGATATTATCCTTGTTTGGAGGTTTCCATCTATCAAGGAGGGTTCTAATGGTCTCCTGAGATTTAATTTGACATGAGGGACATATGTTCCATCTCTAGATCAAGCAGAATAACATGTTTCAAAAGTCGTTTATCTCATTAGACAAGATCCCCAAAAATAAGAATTTGTTAGGTTTTTGTTGGAATCTTTTGTAACAAGATTCCTAAATGGAGGAGGATCCTATGTAGCTCTTTGGTTTCAACCTCCTTAAGGTATATAGGTATCATTCACTATATATGAAATTGGATTTTGATAAGGAATAGGTTGGATTCATGATCCAAGAGAGGAGAAGGATTGAGGAGCAGTTTAGTTGCTCAATTGTAAGCACGAGGGCATGTTGTAATTAGAGCTGTGATTTTCAGATTCTAATTCTTGTGTTTTATATATATTATTATTTGAATATATTGCAGATTTGAGGATCAAAGGATGCCAATGATTTATGGATCCCTAAGCAGCAGAGGATCTGTTGTAATATTTCCCATCAGTGATTGTTTTATTCAATTATTCGTTGATTTATTAAACTGAGAGGATCACTATTCAGTGAAAATTATATCTTATGTTTTCCTTCTTCATTCTTCTATCTATCAACATATGATATTGTTTTCTGATGAGAAGCTTTAATGTCTTCGATGAGTAGATTTTTTATGATTCTATTTCCCAATGGTCCATCACTGATCTATAGTAACTTCTTTTTCTTTTCCTTTCTTTTCAAGTCTACCTGATTTAATCGTCGAATTATATGTTACTAGGCTCACCTCACTTGCAGTCTAAGGGTGACTCCTAGAGAGCTAATAGGTAGGCCTTACCATATTTTGGCATTGATATTCACATGATATGAAATGAGTCAAATCCAAGAATCTAGTCCCAACTCCAACACTCAATCACGTGCACACAAGTGACAAACAAACCTTCCTCAAACTCATTTTCTATAAAAGAATATAAATAACAATCACATCTAACCTACTTTTCTCAGGTAAAAGTAGATATAACAATGAATGCAAAGAAATAACAATAATTCACATCCATTGGAGGGGAAAATCCATAGATATATATAAATAATGAAAGAAAAATAAAATAATACTAGGGATAATTTTGAGAATGGAAATTTATTTGAAAATGTAGAAGTATTGGCTTATAATATTACAAGTCCTTAATCTGCACATTGTAAAATATTGGCCATTTTTTTGTAAAAATATAGGGATCTTATATAGTTTATTTAAAATTTTGGTGATTTTTAGGGTAAAGCAATTTTATCCTATAGAATTTGTGCAAATTGTTTTTCGAAAAAATGGAAATTGGTGAATCTTTTTTTGGGAAAAAACATCGAAATTAGCCCATGGGTGAAATTTATCCCCTAAAATTTTCCTTGAACAATATAGTGTGATACCTTGATATAATTGGGACATTTTTTGGCTCCAATCTCCTTGAGACCTTCCTTATCCCTCTCTATTGGATAGGCATGTTGAATAACTAACTTTTGAAGAGGGCACACAAAAGCAAAAATGGGAGTGGTTTGTGGGGTCAAAGAAGAAGTCAGAGCATGTGCAAAATTAGGAAGAACAACAGTTAGACATGAAAAAGAAGCATGCAGGTGGAAAGGAAGGAAACGAAACATGTAGGTAAAAAGGAAGGAAAATCATCATGCAGGCGAGAAGGAAGGAAAAATGGCATGGAGGTGAAAAGGAAGGAAAAGCAACATGAAGGAAAAAAGGATGAGGGGTTTTGGGAATAAGTTGTCATGAGATGTCATCGGGTTTTTATCCCTAAATTGATATATAAATATGCAATGGGTTGGGGAAGAATAGGATATTGAAAAAGGGAGATTAGGTTTCTTATGCGGGAGAATCCTTACTTAGGGTTTGGAGATATTTTGCAAAGAGAGAGGTGTGCACTCCACAGAGGCTAGGATAAATTGAGGATATAATATGTTGTATCTATTGTAATCATTGTGCACAAGCCTGAGATGATTATTGCATGAAGATTAATATAGAATCCAATCTTTGTGGACGTAGCCCAAGGATTGGGTGAACCATGTTAAATCACGTGTTTGAATGTGTCTTTTGATGTGGTTGTTCATGGATGTTTTGTTTATTCATAATTAGTATATAGTTTTTTACTATATGATTGATGCGTAGTAGCAATCAATGATACAATGGGTTGCTTATGTTGCAATCTATGTTATAAGGGTTCTGCATAATATAGTTTTTTAACTAATTAAAGCATACAAATAAGGATATTGTGCACATGGTGGGTAAATACTAATGGACATGATGATAGCCTCACATCCCCTCGTCCTTGCAAAAACTTGGTTCTTGCAACCCTAGTAGATACCTCAAGTGAGAATTCACTTGCATGCAGGTGATGTCAAAAGGGATGGTATCTGAAGGGTTTTTTTGGTTGAATAAATTGAACCTAGGGTCTTATAGCCATGCACCAACAAATGGTTATGTTGTTGGGACCCGAAATCTGTAGACTGTAATTGAGGGAATGTTTTGGAGGATGACTAAGAGTAGATTGTATCGAGTCATATAGTGTCACAAACAAGGATTTCTTTAAGATTCCATGCAGAATTTTTATGAAAGAATTGTGTACCTAGATAAAGATGTTGTTGTGCAAAAAGTGTGTGATGATGATGGAATATGAATTTTAAGGGGATTCACGCACATAAGGGAACTGGGGGATGGCCATAGGGTGGTATTAAGGTAGGAAAGAATGAATAATAAAATGAAGAAGCAAATGAGGGATTGAGTATTGTGCAATGGAAGAAGGTACAAGATGTTGAAGACTGGGGCTAAGGAAGGAGATTCGTGCAATGAGTATGAGAGGAGAGTACCATGTACAATAATAAATGTCATGGAAATACCACACACAGAAGGAGAATAAGAGGATTGATGCATCCCCGTACCCTCCTGGGGTTCTGCGACCTCTTGGTCTAGGATATTTCTTTCTTCTGAGTAAGATAGACTCTTCAGGTTCCCCTTTGAACCCAATCAACTATACATAGGCCCCTTTTCTTTTTGTGTGTAGGTCCAGTCAGACCCACCTGGTTTCTATGGTCATGATTTGACCATTACCAATATGCCCATCGATCGACGGTTCACAAAAATTGTGGGCCACCAACATGCTCACACTTTATGGAAGAACCCTGTCCCCACAATATAAAAGTGCTCACCTGATCTCCTTTTGATCATTCCAGTTGATCTCATGTCCCGACGAGATCAACTAATTCAATGCATTGCAGCCTGTGAACTAGTGCATTCGCTAATTTCACCTCTTCTCCCCACAATGATTCCCTACCATCAATTTCCCTTCTCAGATTGATGGCCCTAATTTACTTTGGGTTTCCATCCTTCAAAAATCTCAACTTCTCACGCTTAGCAAGCTCCTTTTTCTAAGCCCCTTCTTCGCATGTGTCCTCGGGTTGTGTCCTTATGCAAACACATGATTGTGGGTGCGGGCAAGAGTGGTTTGAGACCAGCCCTATTTTCACCTCGCAATTCACCTCCAACTGCCATGTATCCTTTTCCCAATACCTTTGTTTCGATTGCGGCCCACTCTCAGATTTTTAACGTTCGAGAAAATCCTGTCCCCGCAATGCCATGAGATCGTTGATCTCGCGATTTTGACGATACTGTTCGAAATGATTCTTTATATTTGCCCCTTCCAAATCCATGGACCAGATCTTCCCCTCCTAAATCAACGTATATGATCTATTCACGATTCCGGACTTCAAGGTTTTGAAATCTCAAACCTCACTTTCCTCCATACTCCAATATTCTGAATTTAACAATTTGTTGCCACCTGTCTCCCTGATCCTATGGCCAGGATCTCTTCCATAGATCCAGCCTTTGGGAATTTAAATTCTCAAACCCTCGCCACTGCTGACTGGTTATCTTCCAGAGTGGAAGATCTACTGACATGTATTCTCCTCAATCAATGGTTGTGCTCCCTCTTCGGGACTTTGGTCTCCTCAACCAGATCAATGGTCCTATGACTCCCTTCTGATCAACAATCAATATCTCCTCTGGGTCTTTGGAATTTTCCCCCTACAATTTTCTTCAGAGTTTTGGATTTGGCGCCACATGTCCACCTTCACATCGATGGTTGTCATCATTTTGTATTTCCAGACTTCGGAAATCTCAAATGTCAAACCTCATCTTCATCCATACTTTAATATTTTGAAGTTGACGATCTATGGACACCTTTCCTGCTCAATCAACGAGCCTGCCTTTACTTTGGGCGTTTGACCCTTCAACTCGGATCAATAGTCCTGTGACCTTCTTATCGATCAATGTTCGAGATCTATTTTGGTTCTTTGTACTTCTGAGGTCTCAAATATCAAAATTTTCTTCCCCTCAAAGTATGAAGATTCCTTCCACGTGTCCTCTTAGATCAGACGACTGAAGGTTACTTCGGGACTTTACCCAGAGTCCTTAGATTTACGCCACATCTCCTATAGATCGGACGTCCCAGATTCACTTCGGGTCTTTGGATTTTGAAAGTTTCAACTTTCAACCAAAACTCAAATGCAACTTACTAGAAGCTTGTGATTTTCCACCACGTGTCCCTCTGGATCTAATGGTTCAAACCTCTTCTGCTCTTCGAGTTTCGACAGTCTCAATTCTCAATCGAAACCCCACTACAATTTACCTGGAGCTCGCGATCTCTTGACAAGTGTCCTCTTGCAGATCGACAGCTCTCGACTCTTCATATATTCAGGATTTGGGTGTTTCAACATCTCACCTTTGCCTCCTTATAGATCTCACAACCCGTCAACATGTATCCTTCTAGTGATCAATGGTCAGGATCCTACTTCGGGTGTTTCACCTTCTCCTCATCCACAAACTTCTGGAGCTGTGGATATTGCTCCACTTGTATTCCTCGACAATGGATGGTCCCTGTTCACTTTGGGACTTTGGGACTATGATGATTCCACTCTCCTGAGAACACAAGGGTTAAGTCTCATGCACTTACCTCCGGATCCAATGGTTGTTGGCCCTTCCTGCTCAGATCCAATGGATGGGATCTGTTCCTCTCCTGTGCGCTTCCTTTGTTCATTATATGTGGATCTAATGGTCCAAGATTCCTTCCACAACCAATCAGACGGTTTCTGTCACTCCTCATCCTGATATTTTCTGCTTCTTCCACCTTGGAATATTTTTTCAGTGTTCAAAGGATTCGACCTTCGAAATTTCTTCTACGAACCCGACTATATGAATCTCTCTTGCACTTCTGAAAGCGTTATCTCTTCTGAGCTTTAGGACTTAGAATAAGTCTCTCACCCACACATTCCTTTTGTTATCCCTTTTGAGCTTGATCTCCTTGAATATTTCGATCTCCCACGCACTCCTTGCGTTTCTGGGATTTCGTCAAACTCAGATCCGAAGGATTTCTTGAAAAGAAATTCTTCTCACCCTCCTGGTGTTCTCCTTACTCAATGCACACCTTGCATAGATTCTCCTTACAGAGTGTTCAATAACTCTATCTCTTTACGAGCTCAACACAGAGTTCTTTCTGTGCACTCCATGCACTTCTGTTGATGAAGGTTCAATGCTATCTCTCCTGAGATTATTTGAGGTTAACTCACCTTTGTCAAGGCACTCCTTACACTCAAAAAGATGATAAACAATTGAAACTCATACAATACTTCACCAGTTCATACATTTAAAACACAAATGACTTATAAAATCATAACAATGAACAAAAGATACATAAACACACCATGTGCAAGAAAAAATGCTTTTCTATTATCTCTGTGTGTCTATATAGATTCTTTTACAAAAACTAAACTGCAACAGAGTCCCAGTTCTCTCAAGTTCTCCTAATCTAAATCTATCATGAGTTCTACTTGTGAGACCTCTCTGAATCCTCCTAAGTATCCTAATGAAATTTGATACAATATCTCTTTACAAAAGAGGGGCTTTGAAAGATTGTCGTCTCTCACCTAACCTCATCTATTACATTGAAGTTTCATAAATGGCCATCTAGTCTAAATTGAACCTAGATCCATAAACCTGCCAGCCATTAGCGGTGACCTTATCTTCTGTCTGTTCAGAGATATGGCTTGATTTTCACTCAAGCTTACAACATGGACCCATATAGGATCATATTTCAAATTTTAAAATGGGAGGATTATTGCCTCTCCCTCTCTTAAATGTGCATTGATGTGCTGGAATGTGGGCATGTTGTTGAGGTGGAGCGATGCTCCTGCATCAAGGATTCTCAGTTCAGTACTATAATAGAAGATTCGTTATGTCCTACTCAGGTTGGATCCTGTGTCATTCCACAACCATGTGTGCATCACCTAGATATGAGATAACATTTGAGTATTTTTCAAACACACTTGTAGTTTGCAAAGGAAGACAAAAAAAATAGTAGGTAGAGTAGTGAAAGTAGTACATCAAGTCAGAATAATCAAACAACACCAGGGGGAGGTACTACGAAAAACACCATGGCAGGGTTAGAAAATACATTGAGAGCAACATCTATTTGTATGTGAAAAAATTTGGGCTAAACAGAATGTACAGGATGAGGCCACAAAGATTTTGCAGTTGGAAACAATGTTTAGAGGCCAAGCATTAGTATGGTACATGAAACTGCAAAGTAATACTCTAGCATGCCAAGAAAGGACACTGGAAAAAATTCAAAAATAAATATTGAAAGAGTTTAATAAGCCAAAGTATGAGTGACAATACATCACAGAATTGAAGGAAATAAACAAAGTGCATACTAAGTAAGTGTTAAGGATTTGATGGGTAGGTTAACATTAGAAATTCTTGATCAACAACACAGAGAATGTTAAGCCCTAATATTGGCTCATTACCACTTAATTGGGGCATATTAGATTAGTAATGTTATTTTATTTATGTCGGCTTTAGTCCATTAGTTGTAATTTAGATTAGTAATGTTATTTTATTTATGTCGGCTTTAGGCCATTAAACCTCCTAGTCTCCTATATATACCAAGGAGACATTTTCATTTTGGATCATCTTGGACTTGAACATTTAAGTGGGGTAAAAGGAGGTTTCCCCCTCGAAGAGGCTTATTATCTGAAATTATCTCTTTTTCAAGGCTTTGAGTAATTTTCCTGAGGTTTTTCTATGCTATATTGATGTTTGGTTCTTAACATATGGTATCAGAGCTCAAGGTCTTGGGGTTTCGCTGCTACATCTGAGACACCATGTAATTTTTGCTATAACGTTGTTTCTACAACGTTTAAGAAAGAGAGGCTTGGAGGGTATTTAGAAGACAAATCAAGGTACGTTGGGTTAAAAATTCAGCTCCTGAGGCCTTATACTTTCGGAGATATAGCTTGTACAAGATCGGGTTCTAGAATCATCCTGAAATGAGTCATTGTGGGATTTTCGCTATAAAAACTTTTCTGTGACGTTTCAGACCCTCAACTCCGGAGGCAATTTACAGAAATTAGAATTCTATCTGTGGTAACAATTTTAGATTATGTTTCATCATAAATTTGTATATACACCTTGTGTAAGATAGGGTATTTGACTAGTCCTATTGACTAGTCTCAAGAAGGTGTTCCGGGTAAAACAATCATAACGTCTTCCTAGAGTATCCAAATTGAGTGGGACTGGTTGCATTAGATTGTGGACAGTCTGTACTATTTTTGGTGCGAGTTTCAGAATTTTATATCAATTATTTTGTGCGGGGCATACTATACAAGTGAGATCTCCTGGAAAGGCCAAAAATCGACAAGTTGTGGGGAAGTTACCGTAAATTCCACTTGGCACATCCAATTTTGATCAGACCTGTGGAATTATAGAGAAGACATGTCAGAGAAATACATAAGGGAAAGCTTCATACCCAGAAGGTCTGAAACTTGGGAGATACAATAGAACAAATATTGTCTAGAAGAACCACCTCAAAATCAAGGTTCAAAAGTGATACTCGGCCAACATGCCACCCAAAAAGGGAACTTCTACACCAAATAAGCCTCCAGAAAATCCTACTTGGACTCTTGATGAAGGTGAAGAAATGCGTCGGGACATAAATGAACTACAAAATAAGATGGATTCAATGGAAGCTAAGTTGATGGATTCAATGGAAGCTAAGTTGGATACTAAGATGGATTCAATGGAAGCTAAGTTGGATACTAAGATAGATGGTTTAAAAGGGGAGATCATGGAAGTATTGAAAAATTTCGTAACAGAGAAGAC